>CM019066.1:296606281-296761281 GCA_009667805.1 Leptobrachium leishanense
TGTGTGTTGGGGTGGCTTGTTTTGTGTGATAGGAGTTGTGTGTTGGTGGCTGGGTTGTGTGTTGGTGGCTGGTGTGTGATGGGGGTTGTGGGTTGGTTGGTTTTGTGTGATGGAGTTGTATGGGTGGCTGGTTTTGTGTGATGGGAGTTGTGTGTGTGTGGCTGGTTTTGTGGGGTCGGAGTTGTGTGTATGTGCTGGGTGGCAGGTTTTGTGGATTGGAGTTGCTGAGCAGAGAATGAGTGTGTGTTTTGCAGGTATAAGATGCTGCTGTGGTATTTACTTCTTTACTTTTCCAGTTTTTTAAGACTCCCTCTTCCCTGTCCCTGTTTACCCTGGGCTGCCTATTAACTGGTGATGCAGTGAATGCAGCCTGGCCCCCTCTATGCAGGACCTCACCATGAGCCAGGCAGCTCAATGACAAATTTCTGATCACTGCAGTGCTGGTTAAGGAAAGGTCCACTTTAAACAGCAGTAAGCAGACAGGGCTTCATATTCTGCCGATACCCCCCCCCTTTACCTGCCGTTTACTGTCACCTTTTCTCTCTGCACACAAATCACATCCCCCTCCCCTCTCTTAGAGCTGCTGCGTGGCAGGGGAGGAGCTATGGAGGGAGGAGAGGGGGATTTTTATTCTATTCTATTTTATTCCTGCTCCGCTGCTCGTTGTTTGAGAACACAGCTCAAAGCTGACACACAGTGACAGTGGCACCTCCTAGTACCCCCTAATGACAACCCAATAATCACTGGTACCTGGGGCGGCCCGCCCCTGCCACTCCCCTAAGTACACCACTGCTCTGTGATATGCTCACACACACATTTTGGCGACTGCCAGCAAGTACGGTGCTGTTCGAAGGCAGTGAAAGTCCCCATAGAGAAGTAATGGTTAATCTATTCAGAGACACCGAACAGCAGAGAAATGTCAGTGAAATGCCCTGATGTTCGGTGGTAACAATCAGCAAGTTTATTCAGGTGAACCCCATAGGTTTCAATGTTAAAAATATTCCCATTTTTATGCAATATCTAATAAACCATTTATCATTTTAATCTGCAGTTAAAAGTCTTTATTTATTGATTTTTTTTTCGTACCTCTTAGTCAATTTTCAGAATTTTTTTCGGCAAAATTTCCCCCCCTTTTTTATAATAGCAATTTTTCTTTTTTCTGTAACAGAACTTTTTATTATCAATCATAGGATCTTATATGTAAATTCCAGACATTTTCGTTCAGTTGATTTTTTGAAAACAGCAGGCCACGGGTTTGCGGTGGCAGCATTCAGCGGCCGACTCCCTGCACTTTGGGGACCCTGCGGTGAATGGTGAATTCACTGCAGGTTGGGGAAATTTTATTCCCCGAAGTGCAGGGAACAACAGAACACCAAAATGTTGGCGTCATTTCGGTGCTCTGTGAGTAACCCCTTTAGTTGTGAGGTTTTTTGCTGCCCCCTGGAAAGTGCCAGCCTAGGCCTTGCCTACCCAGGACATACTTGAAAATTAGCGAAATCTCAATGTACCCTTCCTGGTAAAATACTTTGCAAAAGTAAAAAAAAATTCACCCTAGGGGGGTGGTGCCACCCGGTGCGGGCCGCCCCCGCCCCCTAAGTATGCTGCTGCCTAAACGAAATAAAACGGAATGCAAATGATACGAAATGTTGAAAAACGGAACAAAACGTTCAAACGAAATAAATTTCGTAACGAAATTAACTGAAACGAAAAAAATGGAACCAAATGATCTAACATGAAAAAAAAAAAGAACAAAATGATCTAAAATGTAAAAAAACTAAACTAAAAGGTCTAAAATGAAAAAAAAAACAAAAAACAGAACAGGTCACTTTTTAATTAATGCAGATGCTTGCTAGGCTTTTTTCCACCATAGTTTTAAATGGTAAAAAAATCACTGTTTTTATTAAATATCTTTTAAACCATTTATAATTTTCGATTGCAGCAAACAGCCATTTTTTTAATAATTTTTTTTGGCATCTTTCGGGATTTTTTGGGTGAAAGTTTAGGTTTCCTAACTTATTTTAAATGTAATAATGAGGTCTGTTTTTCTTTGCTGAACGCATGCAGCTGAATTATTTTCTTACAGTCTGTGTGTTCAGCAATAAAAAAAATGGCTTTTTGGTTTGTTGCAATTGAAAATTATAAATGGTTTAAGAAATATTTAATAAAAACAGATTTTTTTAACATTGAAAACTATGGTGGAAAATTGCAATTGATCTTAACTTACAATACAAGTAAGGCTCGTGTCAGACGAGCGCACCTAGTGCGCCCATGCGCCCGCACTTACTGGCGCCCGTCGCAGCCGCGTGATGCAGTGACGGAGCGGGTCACACGCTTGTGCGCGTGCACGAACTGCGCATGCAGCAAGTGTCCATGTAGCGAATCTCTCCGTTGATGCGCTAGAAAGCGCGTCAACGGAGCTGCAAAGTACGATCCTCCATAGGAGGATCGCGATTTGCACAGCTGAACGCACGCAGCGGAGAGAAGAAGGAACGTCCGCTCTCAGGGACGTTACTTCCGCTCTGCAGTGCGCTCGTCTGACACGAGCCTAATAGTCAGCAAACAACTTTATGAAACAAATTAATTTTGTTTCACTGTTTAATTTGACTCAAATACTAAATCTGTGACACAGCTTAATATTTAACCCTAGCTTGTCTTTTAACAGCAAAATTTGATTAATTGGGGTTTTATTTAGTGATCCAAAATTCTAATTGATATCAGCTATCGAATTGATATATTAACTGTTGAATTGATAATATGATATATCAATTCGAATCGATATGAAATTTAAAAACGAAACTAGCAACGGAATTCCGAAAACAAAATTATTTTAACCCTTTCGCTGCTGAGCCATTTCACGCCTGTGTGCTGAGCTCATTTTTACCGGTTTCGCTCATCATGTTTAAACGCGATTTGAAGCCACGTTTTATCATACAACCCAGACATATTATATATCGTTCTTTCCGGCAGACTTGGCAGATTCATAATATATCATTATTAGTATACGTCATGTCCTGCCTGAATATTATAACAAAAAATGCAATAAAAATTGAATTTTCAATCATCTACATTGTGTAAAATGTTTTTTTTCACATTTTATCATGTGAGCCTTTTCAGTTATATTTTCTATGGGGTGCGCTTGTTAAAAAAATTTGAAATGGGGACTCGTTACATTTTCTTGGGGAAAATTACGTGGTTTTTTTAGCAAACGCCCCCCATAGAAAAAATCGTTAGTGCAGCATCATTGTTCACATTATAATTGAAATGAGAACAATATTGCTGCATTAATAAAACAAAAAACCAAAAACAGTTTGTTTTTTTCTCCACCCTATGTGGCAGCTAGGGGTTAATTGCAGAACTGGCATCATTGCGCTATGTGCAATGATGCCAGTCGTCAGGGGGATATCCCAGAAGCTTGGCCGACATCCAAGAAGTCGGCCAGCTCTGGGAGGGGACCGCGATATGGCGCTTTTTAGCACCATATTGCGATCCAGCCCCCTAGGGGTTAAAGACAGCCGCCGCTTGGAAGGGCAGGCTGTGCCCTTCCAAACGGTGCCTGCCTTTTAGGTTGTGGCCCGCACGGATGGGGAGGGAGAGAGGTCCAAAGGCGGGGGGGGGGGTGCCTGTAATAGACGTCATCGCAATGACGTCTATCGTGCCCGCCTGGGTCCCGGAGGCTTGGCTGACATCGAGGATGTCAGCCTGCACTGGGGGGCCGCCGCGAGCGGCCGGGATCCTGGCCGATCTCCACTACAAAAGGGAGGACGCGCTCAGCGAAGTGCACATGCGGCAGGATGCGGTCAGCGCGTCCTCCACATGGAAGGGGTTAAAACGAAAAGAAACTAAACAAATTTTTCAGCCGTGCACATCTCTAAAGCTGATACACATAACAGAATGATAAAAAAACTATTATCTCATAAATACCTTTCTCGTATAGAGAAGTCATATCATTGTAATGGTGGCTAACCATTACTGGTTCAGGGTGGCTCACAGGTTGGAAAGTGCCATTCTGTGATGGTGGAGTTTGTATTACATGTTCTTCCTTTTGTAACCTTCTGGGAGAAATAGAAAAAGATTAAAGCATGTTTAAAGCTACAAGAAAAGTCATATGACAATACACAGGAAAACAGACTATATGCTATTTAATAGTATAATGCATCAGAGTGAGTGGTAAAACACTAAAATAGCAAGTGTTGAACCAAGCCAATCTCAATGCTAAACGGAATGAGAGTAATTGGTAAGACCTGTGACTTGAAGTCCAGGAACCTGAGAACAGCATTCTGTGTTCTTAAACCCTGACTGGCACTAATCCCCTGCACTCAGAAGGCTGAATCAGCCTCCCAAGACACCCCCTACAAAGAGTGTGTGGGGGGAGTGGGGGTACTCAAGTCAGAATGCCTAGAGTGACCTTTAAAGGTAAGTACGCTGGCATTGAAATGCGCCTGCCATATAGTGGTGATTGAGACCACCTGGATAGAAGGTCCAAGGAGGTAAAAAAATGTTTTTGAAAGAAATGCCTTGTGGGCATACAATAGCAGAAGAAGCTGGCTATGCAGAACTGCATGAGACCAATCAAAGATATATACCCATGGGTCAAACTTTTAATTCCTAAGGTACTGACCAGGCTGAAAAGTTACTTGCCACTTCTGAGCCCATGTGGTCAACAACAAATTCCACAGATGCAAAGGGTCAAATTTCCACTAACTCTGCTTAAATTATCACTCTTTCGAAAGAAGGATAGTGCAAATTTTGAGCAATATATACGTAAGAATACCTTGGCACAAAGTTATGCCTGCCAGCCTCAGATAAGAGAGACATGTAGATTCCATTAGGTAATTTTTGCTTTAATCTGGATTTGACTTTATCAGAAGTGCAACCGGATATATGGGGTCCTTATTGTCAACAGACAACTATGTAACATGTTCTACTATGCCTAATGTAAGTGTAGTGGCATCCTCAAAGTAAGAGAAAAACTCTATACAACCTATGGGAATTTTTCCCCTTTTAAAGTACTGCTTTGTCGGGAGCAAATGTCAAACAGCTGTCAGATGATCCCACTTGATAAATGTGGCCAAACTTTAAAAATTACCATTTAGCCCACACACTGTGTGCTACTTCTGCTCCGCTAGACAATAAAACTTCACAGAACACTTATAAACTCAATGTCCTCCTAGTCATACTTGTATTTACAAATTATATGTAAGGGTGTGTCCAGGATTTGAGTACAGAGAGTAGACATGGGAATGAAAATGTCGCTGTTTGATCTAGGAAGGACATTATCAAACTCTGCAGTGATGTCTCCAGAACAAAAGAAATCCTTTACCCGGGACTCCCATGTCAGGCAGTGCCAGATTAAGAATTTTTTTTTTTTTGTATTTCAAAATTTTTATTTTGCAATAAACAAAAGGTCACAGACCGACCAGTCAGGTGGCCTCACAGGGCCGAATGAGATACTCACAAAGAAAGCACAGAAAACATAAGGGGGGGGTTCACGTAGGAAACTACAGAAAATCAAAAATAGTGGGGGGGGGGTGTAGAAACTCGTCAGGAGGGTCATCCTGCAAAAACAAAAGAGAGTGATGGAGTTCGCTGATGGGGCACCAGGGAAACAAACAAAACCAAAAAAGATAAAAAGGGGGTAGTGAGGGACTGCCAAACATATCGTGGCATTCCTGGCTCACCCCAGCAACCGAAAGGGAACCGAGGGCCATGGAAGGGGCCACGTGGCCAGGAGACCTGGGGCCAAAAGGGTGTACAGAGCCTAGGTAGCCACCCTAGCGGCTCTCCCAGGCTACCTCCTAATGTCCCACAAAAAAAAAAAAAAGGGGGATGGTGAGTCCCAGTGCTCCAACAGATGAACAACATGAACCTACAAGCATCAAGGGGGGGGGGAGGATCAGGAACGCCAGGAATCCAGGTATATCCTCAGGGAGGGACTCATTATGGGGAGAAGGGGGGTATAAGGCAACATTCAACAGAAAGTCATCCCCAATTGGGGGGTCTCATCGGGAAAATAAAAGATACAAAAAGTCTCAGAGTATGGGCAAACAAGAGAAAAGGATATCCTCAGCTGGGGAACAGCTTCAACAGAGTCCACGTCAGTAACCAAAAAGGCCTAATAAAATATGTCTCAGCAGGCATGTGAACGCATAGGAACCAGACAGTAAAAACCCTGAGAGTAAAATCAGCTATAGTCCACAGAGATTGCCAAAAACAGTGCCGAAAACAAAACTGTCCACAGCAGGGAACGCTTAGGCGAGGAAATCGAGTCAACAAGGGGTAATTTCAAGAGGGCTGCAGAGGGCGAACGGGTGGTAAACTCAGCTGGTCAGGGTACGGTCGAGCAGTAGACAGCGGGTAAGACAGACCCCTTCAGCCCGTGTCCCACGGTATCGCGGTGTGTAAATCCTTCACAGGCCTGTCCGTGCACCTCTCCACACCCCACTCCTGCAGTGTCCAGGCCAAAAGAGACAAATCTAGGGCCAGGATCTCTCTCACCCCGACCAGGTCCCAAGGAAGAACAGCAGGCAGCCTTCCATGCTCAGCTTTCCTCTGATGGATCCACCAGGCAGGTAGGGTACTAGGCAGAGCGAGAAGAGTCGCAGCCTTGCCACGGGGCACCCCAGGAACCGCCACTCGTACTGTAAGCACATCAGACTGCATCACCTTCTCATCGTGTGGTTCCGGGGTCTCCTCTGCCTGTATCTCTCCATCCGCAACCTCCGCGCATCCACGAGGTAGGGCCTCTCCACCAGCACGATAAATCACCTCAACTTTAGACTCCAGACACTCCTCAGCTCGGTCAGGAGGCAAAGCCTCCACAAAATCCCCCGGGCTGTCGCTGTCATCTTCTCCATCACACCTCTCTTGGGCCGCCCCCCGAAGTGGATGGTGGACCAGTGGCGCAATACTCTGAACCCCAACTCCACATTCCGCACCCTTAGCGGTAGCAGTCAGATCCTCAACATCGGGTATAGGTAAATCCTCTTCCGACACGCAGAGGCGGAAGGTCAGCGGCTCTCTGCATCTCCTCAGCACTGCCATCATTTGGCGCCAGGTCCCCTTCGTGAGTGGGCCCAGGCCATCCCCCTCCAGCAGCGCTAGACAGGCCTCCAGGCCCTCAATCGCGGCCATTTTCACATCACTGCAGGGAAGGGGGACGAACCGGCGCCCAAACTCACCAGCAATCCGTCCCAAGTGAATGGGAGACTGGGGCCCTGCATCTCCGCTACTCCCCTCACGGACCCAGCTAGGGAGGCTTCCACCGGGGGGCACAGCAAGTAGGTGACTGGGGTCGAGGGGCAGGCCGCAAGATGGCCGCCGGCAGCGACCTCCATCATAAAATGCCCGGTAATCGGCTGTCTCCGGTCCGGTGGGGGGGGCAGAATGGACACCGGACATCACACCTCCGATGGCCAACTACTCGGGGATCCCCGCGTGCTGTTTCCAACAGCGAAAAGCCTTCATAAAGATCCCTAAGAGAGAGGACGGGCCAGAGCTCCACAGGCACGCGTCCTCTCCCTTCAGCAGCCAGCCACGCCCCCCCGCAGCACAAAATTTTCCAGATTAAGAATTTAATATGATCCGAGCCAAAATATCTTTGTGGGCCTTTATCTCACCCCTTTTGAAGATTCAGCCACATCTAGATTGTGCTCCATTGTACCATTTGTTGTTTCTCTCCCCACTCTGGCATTGCCCTGTCACTTACCCCGTCCCATGGTACCTTTGTTCTAGCCCTTTCCCTATAGTGCCATTGTATTATTATGCTCTTAGTTGGAGGCACCAGGGGCCCTGTTCCAAGGTTGCCGTTAAGCACAGCGCTCGAGCCGTTCAGTCATGGGGCACTGTGCTCTTTTTTTTAACGGCCTATTCCATCCGAGACACAAGCTGAACTTGGTCTTGTATGTAGTGTCAGGTTACTGTACATTATCCTCTCCTATACTTTGTATGGGAGGCGCTAATGTTGCGCCAGCAGATAGAGAACAACCTTTTCCAACGAGCACGTTCTCGATTATGCTGAAGCACAATCGCATAACACGATGATTTAACCTCACAAAAAATCCCTTACTCACCTTAGATTCCTCGGTGTAGAGAGTGGTGCGATCCATCGCTTCCTCGCTCCATGGCAGAGGCACACTGGGATCAAATTCCCAAGGGTACCTCTGTGTATCACTCTGCCACCCGGCTGAATTTCATGAGCGTGTGGCCTGTCTCCATGGAGTCCAATGGAATCCTGGAGCAGAGAACCCCAGCGGCACTTACTGCTGCTAGTGTTATCTTTTAACAGCTCGGCAGTATTACATCTGGACGGAGCTGTTGAGAAAGAGGATCCGTTGAAATATGGGCAGTGGCGACTCTAGGAACAATATTTAGGGGGGGCACATAAGATACCACAGTCAAAACTGGGGGGGCACTAATAATTTTCGCCAAGAAATCATACCACTGAAAAAAACGAAGGGCCCTATCACCTGGTGTGAACTAAAACGCTATTGCTAAAAGAAAAAGTTAGCGCGAGTCGCTAAAACTTAGCGCCTGACGACCTACTAACAGATCACCTTGTCCGCAGGAGACCATGTACAAGGTTGTCTAGCATACGCTAGGGATTCGCTAAGACCTGGGCTGAGACCCAGTGCTAATGCGGTTGTGTACAGGATGGAACTGTTTTTTTCCAGTGCAGAGTGCTGGTCCATACCCAACCCCTGCCCTCACAAGCTTGTATAAGTATGAACACATCCACACCCCTGCATTATTAAAATCCTCCATGGTGGCCGTATCATCCATGTTTTGATGCACACACATATTAATTAAGGTCGATGGGCATTACATGATAAATGTCACCCAACAGCATATAGAATCATTACACTGCATTTAATAGATCCAAAAGAAGGCCAGGTGAGCGACAATAATTTTCCTGCTGCAGCATATTAGGCTGGGGTCAGACCAGCGCACTTTTAACGTGCGTTCTGGCGCACATAATTACGGCCGCACTAGCAGCAGATGACGGGCAATGACGGTCAATATACGATGTACGGCCGCACAAAAGTCCGGCCGTGCAACACAAGTGGAATTTGAACGCATTTTTTTGAGAACGCTGAACTGCTAGTACTGACGTACTGAGTGCGCAGCTGCGGCATAGCGGCGTGTTTGCGTGATTAGGAGATGTCAGACGCTGCTAATGTCCAGCCTACATAATGTCCAGACGCTAAAAGAGTTTTATTGACGATCCGTACAAAATCACGCCCGAAAATACGCGTCGTCTGACCGTTTTTGCGCATTCCGTGAAAAAATACATCAATGCGTTCGGACGCACTTTTTCACGTTCGCAGGGAAAAATGCTTTCGTCTGACCCTAGCCTAAAAAATACATGTTTCAGGGCAAGACTTATACATGTGTCCCTTTAAACATGGTCCACACGGTCACCCTAATAATCAACCGCTTCCATATTGTGAATACTGAATAACCCCCAGCATAAAATGTTTAGAATTAGGCAATATATTAGAATACATCAATAAAGGATACATTTATCATAGAGCCTACTGCAACAGCAGTGACATTGCTGACCAGATCCATTACTATGGTGTTTGGGCTAAGATAACACCTGTAATGCATTCCTTTGCATTGCCTGTTAATTTTGGACGAGGACCTGTTTTTTCTATTTTTTTGGAGTTACCACCAGGGTTGAGCAGTAGGTAAAATTTTGCGATTACCGTTGCTCCAGAAATTAGCCCCGGCCCAAAGTGATCTGTTAGTTGCAAAAGCGCTAGAGATGTCCAGCGCTCCTCGGGTTAAGTATAGGACGCGGAAAGTACAGTAAGCTTGCGCTATGAATCGCTAAAAGCAATGCACTAAGTGATTTTACCCGGTAGTAGCGGAGACAAACGATCTGTTGGTTCGGTGCTAGACTGAATTTACCTGGCGATAACGCAAAAACATGCCATCGCTAGGGCTAGCTCACACCAGCTGATAGTGCCCTAAATAAATATAAATAAGATTCCTAAACCCCAGAGTAATGTGATGCAATGATACCTTTTTATTGTACTAACCTGATACATAAATTCAATATTTTATTAGGCGCAGTTCGGTGGTGTTCGCCAATGTCTGATAACTACTGCAGCGACTCCAATTTTCGCAAATTACACTGACCATTCACTTTGCAATACCCGTAGATACTCGAGTATAGCACAACCCGAATATAACGAGATGGATAGAGATTTATTATGGAAATGAGAGACTCAAGACTCGAATATAACGCGAGGAGCAAAATTATAAAAGTTTACTGTATCGGCAAACAATTAAAATCCTTCCAGGTTCTCTTAACACAGTGGGGTTCCCCCTCAGGCCAGGGTGCTCTGCTCTAGAATAATTGTAGTTGTTACTAAGTATGAAGCCGCAGACCACCTGTCTTCTTTACTTGCGATAAGATGGCCGGCGGAGCGAGGTGACCAACGCAGTGAATCATTCACTGATGGCCAGCCCGCCTGAAGGTGTAGTTTTCTGATCTCCGGCTGTAGCAGGCAGGCTCATCCACTACGTTGTCCACCAATAGCCAGCCCCCCGAATGAGCTCCTCACATTCAGAATGTGAGGAGAATCGCACAGCGTGTCTGCAATGACATCAGGATGGGGCAACAACAGGGTGGAGCTGGCTATTGCCGGGCGACGGATCCCACCTCTCTCGAATCTGGGATTTCCTGAAATGTTTGCTGGCATCAGGGAGCCCACATTCACTTCAGGAACTACAGGAACTTCCGGGAGACTTGGGATCCCTGAGCAAGTTTTTTTTTTTACCACACGATGCAGATGTCTCGAATATAACGCGACCCCTCCAATTTTAAGGTAAATTTTTGTCACCAAAATCTAGCTTTATACTTGAGTATCTACAGTATTTTCGGTGAAATGAATTCCCCGAAATGTGACGAAAAGCAGAGGATCCAAAGATGAATAGACCCTTTAGATTCTAACTTCAATAAAGCCAGGGAAATACAATAAAAATAATAAACAGTGAGACATGTAGCTACCCATTAACCTCTAAAATGCCATAAATCAATGAAAAAATAAAATGTATACTGTAAGGGATGAAACCTGCCCACTAACCCTTAATACACAACTAAACCAAAAATGAAAGTAATACACAATGTAATATATAGTCTGAATGTTCACCCCTTCACTGCTGAACCATTTCAACCCTGTGCAAATGTTTTCTACGTACACCTTTTTATTAAAAAATTTTATGACTTTTAATTTACACTGAACATGGTCATGTTGGATATCATTGGAAAGACCCTTTCCAAGGCCCTTTCCAATGGCACCTAGATCATCCATATGTGATGCACATGGACCGAGATACCGTGGTCCGAATATTTGAAGGAAACTGGATGCTGATTTCTGGTGGGGGGCACATGGGGGGGCAAGGAATAACCTAGGGGGGGCAATTGCCCCCTGTAGAGACACCTATGAATGGCAGGCGCTAGTAGAAAATGGAAGATGCTCAGGTTTTCCATTACCGTCTGCCATTTTGCACCAATATTGGACTAGTGCCCCAAGTGTCGAAACAGTTGACGTTTTGCAGGCCCTTTTATAGAACATGGGCCCAGAGCTGCAGCTCCAAACGCCCCTATGTTGATCTGGTCCTAACTTTAGGATATATACATATCATATATGAAAAGTAACTTTAAATGTGATTGTTGGGTGTGACATTAAAACAATTATTTTGGGGAGTGGGGCAGAAACCCACGTTTCTTTCCACACTTTGAACCAGCTCCATGGTTAATGGAAAGCGATTTTCCTTAAAAACCACTGGGTCCTGGCAGTGAATTTATAGAAAATCACTAGGCAGTGAAGGGGTGCATTTCATGCAAATTGCTAAACCGTGTCTTACTGTGTTAAGCTTTAATGTTATTCCCTTAAAATAATGCAGCTCACCTGCAGAGCACAGATGTGAGATTAAATATAATGACCTATTTTCCCAACCTTTAGGGAACACTAACTAATCAAATTGTATTAGGGGAGATAATTCACAACCTAATTATACAGTGATTGTATGGAAATGAGTTTTAGAATTATCTAGTTTAATATTTGTATTTAGTCATTAAAGAAATTGTCTCTTTATAGTCTAATCGTTGCATAGGCAGTTGTCCATAGTCCTAGACCAGCTCCTTCCTTTAACCACTTCAGTTCCAAAGTTGAGTTATCTTGATTTTGCAATGTAATAAGTTGAACAGTACTCATTACCATATCAAACACCAATTTTCACACCTTATTAAAGCCAGATAAGTGTGCCCCCTGTGGAGATATGAGTTCCACTGTCTTATCTTTCTCCAGTTACCTTGTACAGAGCTAAAACAAGCAGCATATTGCAGCCCCAATACTCACTGTAACAAAAAGTTCAAACATATTACTGATGATTACTGATGCAGTACAACAGCCAGGGAGAGTGCGGAAATCAGGGAGAGCTCTGTGGTCATTCCCTGCTGTACAGGGAGAAGATTCAGGGGGTTATAATGAGTGGGAAAAAATCCCTGTACAGCACAGATACAAGGTGTTACTGCACTTTCCATATACAGGCATTATGCTGCATACAAATATTATTGTTATATTATGCTGCATTAATAATGATCTCATTATGATCACTACAAACCCCCATAAGCAGGAGATCTGACCATTTTTATTATTTATCTTATTAACATTTACCGTATTTGGCACAAAGGCCATTTCTGCCTGTATGCTGATAATGCAGACCCTGTTTGACATTGTGCAAGACAAGGGCTGTCATCTAAAATTTAGACACTTTCATCCTAGCAATATATCTATAAAGGATAAATGGATACAAGTAAAAATAAACAATGAGCAAATTTACATTATTTTAAATTTTTATCTCAGAACAACCATCTCTGTTTGTAATTTTTAATTGCTTTCTATATTAGTAGTGAAGGGGTTAAGCAATAACATTGTAAAGTTTGGGATGTATTCTATATAATACAATCCCATTATCATATTTCATTTAGAAAAAATGAGAAGACACTATGGGGTCCATGAATTAAATTGTGACTAGTTGCAGCAATTCTAGGCCAAAATAGCAGAATTTAAATAATTTGCCAAACTGTTGTATTCCTTAAGATTAACTATATTGCCCTAAATTGTAATTTCTCCACTCTTTCTGAATAATCACTAATGGAATATAGGCAATACTACGATTTTTTTTAGTAAATTCTTGATTCGCTTATCTAAACCAAGGGACAGCAACCATGGCCCGCCATGTGTTTTGGAACTACATCTCACATGATGCTCATATCATTAGGTTGTTTTCATAAAATCCTTTACAGAGTAATAATTTATTTTCTTCTCATAGTTATCATGCTCTCTGGCTTAAATCTTTATTTCATTCAGCAAATGCTCAATAAAAGTGGTTAAAAAGGCCCGGATGTCATTAGTTCTTGATAGAAAATGAATTCACCCAAGGTTAGACCCATCCCCAAAAGATAGCCCCCGTATCTGCATATAAAAAATTACCAACCACTTGCGTTCTGTGATTTAGGGTGGGCTTTGTCGTAACAACTAAATGAATTGCAATACTATGGGGTCATTCATTATATGTTGACAGGTTCCTTTTCCAGGAATGGAACTGTTTCCTCATAAGGTAAGTGGGTAACATGCCATCCTGGCAGGCACATATTTTGGCTTTGGTTCCTTTTTATCTCTGTTATTGCTCACTTGTTTTTTACTTTCCTAGACTCTCTTCTCTTTTCCTGCTGAAGCTGCTCAATTTTCTGCTGCATTTCCTCCTGTTTAGCCATTATTGTGTGGATCATTGACATTGCTGTGTTGACCTCTTCCTAAAGCAGAGATAAAAAAAAACAAGGATGAAGGAAATTAGTAAAATGCGAATTCAGGATCATTGCCTCTTAACAGCACTTCTGTTGGGATCACTCATGCTCCAAGTCAAGTCCAGAATCATTCCATTCTGTAGAAGGCTAGGTGATTAAAAACATGGGGCCCGATTCCGACCACATTGGTAACATGGAACCACTAAGGGGAAAAACAAACAATAACCTTTAGTAACTCCCTGTCACAACTGTGTCAGCGGCTCAAGCCATAACAATAGGGAGCTGCAAATTGATACCGGCAATGGAACAGCCCACCACCGCTAGTATCTGCTGCTGGACTCCACAGGACTCCATGGAGTCAAGCGCTACTCTGACGTTTGAAGAACTGTTTGTTTACCGCTTCCACTGCTTGCAGGCAGAAGAAGCGGCTGGTCACTCTGCGCTCTGGTCTGTGGCATATGAGGTATGTAACATATTTTTTAGTATTTTTAAATCTCCGCGTAAAATGCTTTTGCACTTAACACTTAACACCAGGATTTTTAGAGGTTTGACAAATGAGCGAGTTTGCATTAGCTCATCGTTATTGGCAAGCCGCAAATTACCAGGTCCTATACAAAGTTAATATATTATGTGCAGAACAAAATTTGGTTCCTGTTTTCCAGTTTGTCCAAGTGTCGATGGGCCACTGATTCAGTTTGTCCAAAATATGAACTGAATCATTGATTTATTCATTGAATTGTCCTATCATTGATTCTTGTTTTGAAAGAATAGATGAATCAACCAAGATTCAGACAAATTACAGAGGAGGTTGCCTTGGCATTTCATCTCTGACCACCCTTTCTGGGTGATAGCAGACTGATTTGCATATGGTATAGTCTTTGTAATGGTGCCATCAAGCTAAAACTGTGAGAGAGCTGAATAGGGACCCACCGAAGGGCAGGCCACTTATGCTGTAGCCCATTTTCAGATATCTCATACATCCCTTGTGTCACAGTCTGGAGAGGAAGCCAAACATGCGGACAACCAAACATCAAAGAAATCCCTAATCTGACAGGCCGGTCCTTAAAATGGCCAGATCTATTCTAGAAAAAGAGAATAGAAGCGAACAATAAGATGTAGTGGGCAGGTATCAGCACAAACAAAGTCAATAGCCAGGTTTGGTGCGCAGAGAGTATTCGGTATGCAATATCACAAGGGTTAAGGCAAAACGTAGTCAATAGGAATAGCCAAGGTCTGTACACAGGGAGTAATCAGTATCTGGTATCACACGGGTTAAGACTCAAGTGTAGTCAATAGGAATAGCCATGGCCAGTACATGAGGAGCAATCAGAACAATAAGGGTTAAGGCACAGAGAGTTGTCAGTAAGGATAGGCAAGGTCGGTAAACGATGAGTAATCAGCAAAACAAAGGTTTTGTCAGGAGGACCTAGCTGAGGGCGGTGCACGGAGGCAGTACAATGTGAATGCCCGTAGGAGGTACAAGAATGTAATAATGACTGGACACCGGAAGGTGTCACTTGTCTAGATTTAAACAAGTGTGGTGGCCACGATTGGCCACTTCAGAGCAAGTGTGCCACAAGCCGTAAGTGGTCAGAGCAACTTCTGAAATCTCTGAAGCGTCTCCGGACCCAGCCAAATTGCTTCTGGAAATTTACAACATGCACTTCCCAAAGCCAGCTGCAGGAGGACGACCGCATATGCATGAGCTACGGCTGCCCCTGCCAACCCATCACCCAGCTCCAGGGTAATTTCCCTCTGCTGGGCATGACACCTTGCTTTTGCTCATTATTAGTGTACAGGGTAATGCAGTCATGGACCTCCTAACTTGGTGCCTAGAGCGGTATCTGCTACCACTATGTCCTCCTAACAAGGCTGAAACAATCATCGGGGTTGCTGTTCCTCTCATGCAGAGTGCTAATGGTATGGTAATGTCTTCTGTCAAAGGGCACCTCGAGCTAAAACTGGATGACACGACACCTGAGCAAGTACCCATTACCGACTGCAGCTCAGGCCACTCATGGGTTTGCCCATTCTCGGCAATCTCATTCTCCCTTGATTTGCTCAAGATTGAGACAAAGCACAAACAAATGCACACGTCTAAATGTTATTAATATTACCTGCGCTAACATTTTTATAGTCTGGTATAGATATTTTATTTTGATATGAATTCTTGCAATATTGTTCTGGAGTAAATACATTTTATTTCCCTTCAAAGATTGCTATGTGCTAGAAGAAGAAAAAAAGACCATTCAGCTGTATATTCATTAAGTCTTCTTAACTAGCTATGGTAAGCAATAATTTTTAATTGTGATATATCACGTACACATTCAGCCGCGTACAGTACAAAATATAATAATCAAAGCTGTAATTCTTACTTAATAAATAAATAATCAATCAATGGACAGCACTTCCATAGCATGACATTGGACTCGCATCTCGACAACATCGTGGTCCATTTATCAACATTTTATTACCTTGAGGTTGTTAAGGGAATTTTTCAGTTCTGTAACCTTCTCTTCCATGGTACAGCGGCAGCTCTTAACCTTTTCCTCCAGAGAGTACTCCCCGTGCTGGATTCTGGAAAGCTCCTGCATCGCCTCCGTAAAACCAGTTTTCAGCTCAGAGGCTAGAACCTGCAACTAAAGTAATATGTTATCAGTTAAAAACAGATAACGAGAGACAAGAAAATAAAACCAAATAGTTTTCTACATATTTTAAGGACAATCGCTGTTGAGTTGAATATCAATTGCCTGTTTTGATCTATCCAGTCATAAAGTCCCAAATCTCATCCCATCATTTAGATCTTTATCACATGTCAATTTTAGCAAAAACGTGTTATTCTCTGATAAACATTCTGTTCCGATGTTTAAGCTGTACATGCCATTTAACTATCGTCCTGTGATGTGACTATAGAATTAATTTTTATTCATGAAGGTTTGTCATGCTGTGACAAAAATGTGGAAGCAGAGAACCTCTTAGAATGTCATTGTATTCTGGAGCGTTATGATTTTCTGCCCTTTAGACAAAGGGACCAATCTCCAGGGATCAAGTCGAGTGGGAATGCGATATGATTTTAGAAATATATCTTTATTTAAGAATTTTCCTGGGCTTGAGTATATTGGTGAATTGCAAGCCAATGACAATTATTCTGTATTTACCATAGGAATGGCATAGCTTTCAATAATATTTTTTTAACGACGATAATCAACAATGGATGGAAATCTTGGGGAGTTCCCACACTTATTTAAACAGGACCTGACCCCTACCATTCTCAAACTTTGAACAGGCAACACCATGCATGAGGGGGAATTGGAAAAACCCATTGTAAATTTACAGGGTTATTCAAAGAGAATCGAAAAGCCACCACACATTCGGTGACTTTTCGTTCTCTTCAATTCAGTGCGATTTGGCAATCCCATTTCGGCGACCCTGCGGTGTATTCAGCAAGCACCACAGGGCCGTCGTAGTGCAGGGAAAACCCACCGCAAACCTGCCAAACACTCACCGCAAAACCCGGCGAATGCACACCGAAACCCGCAAAAACATCTGAATTAACCCCGCCGAACATGCCGGAGAAACCCGAGCAGCCGCCAGTCACAGCGCAGAGCAGCCGCCGGAAAAACCCGACACCGCAGACGAATGGAGTGGGGGAAAAAAAAGCAGTACGCTTGAATGTTTGAAAAGTAAAACGCTGTTTGCAAAGAAACTACAGAACGAAAATGTCAGAAATTTACATATAAGGTCCAATGAATAATAAAAAGGACTGTTACAGAAAAAAGAAATAAAACGGTTTAAAAAAAAATATGTTTGCAAAACAAATTCACAAAAAATGCATAAAAGATCCTAAAAAAAATCTATACATAAAGAGACTCTTTACTGCAGAATATTATAATCAACGGTTTATTATATATTGAATTAAAACGGGAATATTTTTAACATTGAAACCTATGAGATTCGCCTGAATAAACCTGTTGAATTAAACCACTGAATGGCAGGGCATTTCGGGAACATTTCACTGCTGGTTTTTGTTCTCTGAATAGCCGAAGCATAGATTCACTATGGGGGTTTCACTGTCCTCAAACAGGCACCGAACAGGCACCGTATGTGCAGGCAATTCGCCAGGATTTGGCAAACTGCCTGCTCTCTGGATAGCCGAATGGCCAGGAAAGGTAACCATACGCTGAATTTCAGCGTTCGGTTACCTTTCTCCAGCAATTCGGAGCTCTTTGAATAACCCTGATAGTTGTCACAGTGACCTGAGTGCCCTCACCCCTCAAGTTGGAGGGCTGAGGCTAGGGTCAGACGAACGCATTTTTATGTTGTCTGTGAAAAAGTGCGTTCGAACGAATGGACGCATTTTTTCACAGAATACGTGATAGTGGTCATACTATGCGCATTTTCATCCGTGATTTTGTACGGATCATCAATAAAACACTTCTTGCATCTGGACGTTATGTTGGCCGGACATTAGCAGCGTCTGATGTCTCCAATTCACGCACACACGCCGCTAGCGGACGCAGCGCACTCTGTACGTCAGTACCTGCGGTTTCACGTTCTTGAAAAAATGCGTTCATTTTCCACTTGCGTTGCGCAGCCGGACTTTTGTGCGACCGTACTTCGTATATTGGCCGTCATTGCCCGGCATCTGCTGCTAGTGCGGCCGTGATTAAGTGCGCCTGCACGCGCGTTCGCACTGCCTCAGTCTGACCCTAGCCTGAATCGGGGGGGGATTAGTCCCACCCAGAACGAGAGATCAGCAAGCTCTGATCTCATTTGGTTCCTAGATGTTGGTAGCTTCAGAACCTAGCTCCCAATGCAGGGCCGGACTGGCCTACCGGGATACCGGGAGAAATCCCGGCAGGCTGCTTCATAATTGGGCCACCTGGTCTGATTTCTAGCAGTGGGTGTTTTTTTTTCTTTTTTTTTTAAATGCTGCAGCAGGATGCAGAGGGGGAACTGTGGCCTGCCTAGGCCTGGCCGACAGCACCCATCTGGGGCTGATTCTCCCTCACAGCAGGACACAACATGTGCAACCACTTCACTTCACTTCACTCAGGTCAGTGAGCAGGAAGACGACTGTGGCTCTGCCCCCAAGTGTCAGTGACTCACAGGGGGCCTGGAGCCCGACAGCTCATGCAGTGAGCCTGGGCCCAGCATTAAGCTCTCCTTCCACCTGTCACAGACAGACCCAGCGCCAGGAGAGAGGATGCCACACTCACCCATGTATGTATGTATGTATGTATGTATGTATGTGCTCCTGGAGGCTGCCCTCGGGCACCTCTTTCAATTTGCTGCAGCTGGGTCTGGTAGATTTTGCAGGCAGGGACAGTTTACACTTGAGAGGGAGAGAGAAAAAAAACTGCCCTGCACCGTTATGCCCCGCCCACGCGAAGCCCCCAAGGCATAGCATCTCCCATACCTCTATTTGGGGTGCTGAATACTTTTATACCCCCTTACAATCTCAGTGGGGAAAGGGAAACCCTTTAGCCTCCACTTAATACACAGCTGCCCCCCTCCCCTCTAAGCAGAGGAAAAATGTTTTCCATGTGTTTACAACCTGTTTTTGTGAGTGTGCGCAACCTGTGTTTGCAGTTTTGTGTGTGCGCAACCTGTGTGTGCGCAACCTGTGTGTGCGCAACCTGTGTTTTGCAGTTTTGTGTGCGCAACCTGTGTTTGCAGTTTTGTGTGCGCAACCTGTGTTTGCAGTTTTGTGTGCGCAACCTGTGTTTGCAGTTTTGTGTGCGCAACCTGTGTTTGCAGTTTGGTGTGCGCAACCTGTGTTTGCAGTTTGGTGTGCGCAACCTGTGTTTGCAGTTTGGTGTGCGCAACCTGTGTTTGCAGTTTTGTGTGCGCAACCTGTGTTTGCAGTTTTGTGTGCGCAACCTGTGTTTGCAGTTTTGTGTGTTTGCAGTTTGGTGTTTGTGTGTTTGCAGTTTGGTGTGTGTGTGTTTGCAGTTTGGTGTGTGTGTGTTTGCAGTTTGGTGTGTGTGTGTGTTTGCAGTTTGGTGTGTGTGTGTGTTTGCAGTTTGGTGTGTGTGTGTGTTTGCAGTTTGGTGTGTGTGTGTGTGTTTGCAGTTTTGTGTGTGTGTGTGTTTGCAGTTTGGTGTGTGTGTGTGTTTGCAGTTTGGTGTGTGTGTGTGTTTGCAGTTTGGTGTGTGTGTGTGTTTGCAGTTTGGTGTGTGTGTGTGTTTGCAGTTTGGTGTGTGTGTGTGTTTTGCAGTTTGGTGTGTGTGTGTGTTTGCAGTTTGGTGTGTGTGTGTGTTTGCAGTTTGGTGTGTGTGTGTGGTTTGCAGTTTGGTGTGTGTGTTTGCAGTTTGGTGTGGTGTGTTTGCAGTTTGGTGTGTGTGTTGCAGTTTGGTGTGTGTGTGTGTGTTTGCAGTTTGGTGTGTGTGTGTGTGTGTGTGTTTGCAGTTTGGTGTGTGTGTTTGCAGTTTGGTGTGGTGTGTGTGTGTGTGTTTGCAGTTTGGTGTGTGTGTGTGTGTTGCAGTTTGGTGTGTGTGTGTGTGTGTTTGCAGTTTGGTGTGTGTGTGTGTGTGTTTGCAGTTTGGTTGTGTGTGTGTGTGTGTGTGTTTGCAGTTTGGTGTGTGTGTGTGTGTGTGTGTTTGCAGTTTGGTGTGTGTTGTGTGTGTGTTTGCAGTTTGGTGGGTGTGTTTGCAGTTTGGTGGGTGTGTTTGCAGTTTTGTGTGTGTGTTTGCAGTTTGGTGTGTGTGTGTGTGTTTGCAGTTTGGTGTGTGTGTTTTGCAGTTTGGTGTGTGTGTGTGTGGTGTGTGTTTGCAGTTTGGTGTGTGTGTGTGTGTGTTTGCAGTTTGGTGGTGTGTTTTGCAGTTTGGTGGGTGTGTTTGCAGTTTGGTGTGTGTGTTTTTGCAGTTTGGTGTGTGTGTGTGTGTTTTGCAGTTTGGTGGTGTGTGTTTGCAGTTTGGTGTGTGTGTTTGCAGTTTGGTGTGTGTGTGTGTGTGTGTTTGCAGTTTTGTGTGTGTGTGTGTGTGTTTGCAGTTTGGTGTGTGTGTGTGTGTGTGTGTTTGCAGTTTGGTGGTGTGTGTGTGTGTTTTGGTGGGTGTGTGTGTGTGTGTGTGTGTTTGCAGTTGGGTGTGTGTGTGTGTGTGTTTGCAGTTGGGTGGGTGTGTTTGCAGGTGGGTGGGTGTGTTTGCAGGTGGGTGGGTGGGTTTGCAGTTGGGTGTGTGTGTGCAGCATGCATGGTGTGAGAGTGGGGCAGGGTCTCCATGTGCGTGTGTGAGTAATCAAAAAAAAAAAAAAGAGAGATACAAAAATAATACGTCTGCCGTGGGCTGTGATCACAGCTTCCAAATGATGCCAAAAGTAACCATATAAATGAAAACAAAGCGCAGTTTTTGGGGTGGAGAGAAAATGTGCATGGGGGTCCCAAGAAAAGGTTTCCCCAGGGCCCAGTCAAAATTAAAGATGGCCCTGTATCTGGGGTCTTATTTTTGTCTGGGTATACATGTATCTGGGGGGGGGCTGATTTTGTCTGGGTATACATGTATGGAGCTCAGTGGGAGCTGAAATGACCATAATGATTTTTTTTTTTTAATGTAATGTTTCTTTTTAAAACAATTATTTGGAGATCTCTAGATTTTGATATAACGTGTTAGTCCAGATGCCAAAATTAAGAGTATAGCCGTGCGTAGTGATACCTTTTTTACTGGACTAATGTAACATTTAAAGACAAGCTTTCCAGAGGATTCCTCTCTTATCTGTTAATTGTAGCGTTAGTCCAATTTAAAAAAAGGTATCACTACGTACTACTTTACTCTGGTGTATATATAATCTCTGAGAGTCTAACGGGAACACAACGCTGTTGTTCCCAACCAAATACATGAGACCATGGGCTGCTGTGATAGATTGTGATTTCATATCTTACTGTTACAGGGTTATTCAAAGAGATCCGAATTGCTTGAGAAAGGTAACCGAGCGCTGAAAATCAGCGTTCGGTTCCCTTTCTTGGCCATTTGGCTATCCAGAGAGCAGGCAATTCACCAAATCCTGGCGAATTGCCTGCACATACGGTGCCTGTTCGAGGGCAGTGAATCCCCATAGAGAAGCAATGCTTCCTCTATTCAGAGAACACAAACCAGCAGTGAAAGGTTCCCGGAATGTCCTGCCATTCGATGGTTTCATGCGGCGGATTTATTCAGGCAAATCTTATAGGCTTCAATGTTAAAAATATTCCCGTTTTAATTCAATATCTAATAAACCGTTCATTATAAAATTCAGCAGGAAAGAGTCTCTTTATTGATTATTATTTTTTGGGATTTTCAAAGCTTTTTTTTTTTTTTTTATTTTTTTCTGTAACAGCCCTTATCATTCATTGGATTTTAAATGTAAATTTTAGACCTTTTCGCTTAGTTTTTTTGCAAACAGCGTTTCACTTTTCAATCATTCAAGCAAACCGTTTTTCTAATATATTCACTGGCTTCGTCTGCGGTGTCGGCTTTTTCCGGCGGCTACGCTGCGTGTGATCGGCTCCTGCTTGGGTTTTTCCGTGATTTTCGGTGGGTTAATCCAGATGTTTTTCTGCGGGTTTTCGGCATGCATTCGCCGGGTTTTGCGGTTAGTTTTTGTCGGTTTGTGGCAGCCTTTCCCTGCAATTCGGGGACCCTGTGGTACTTGCTGAATACACCGCAGGGTCACCGAAATGGGATCGGCAAAACAAACCGAATTGAAGAGAACGAAAAGTCACCGAACGTGCGATGAATTTTCGAATCTCTTTGAATTACCCTGTTGGTATCCTTTTCGTTTGCACTTCTCACAATATGGGGCTGGTATAAAAAAAAAAATTCCAGGGCTGCTTTTTATTCCCAGTCCGGCCCTGTCCCAATGTGCTTGGGACTGAGAGCTATCAGACTGGCTGGTTGCTCGCTCAAGCATTCAGCCTCCCTGCGGTAATGTGACAGCTGTGGTTTACAACAAGTCGGTAGCATGCCATGCCTGCACCAGCGCAAAGGGAGCTGACCTGGAAAAAAGGGGAGTTTAGCGTTATTTTAAAGAGTTTTAAAAATAACAGTCACACCCTAATGTTGGGTAAAGAAGTCCTCTTTCATCTCTTACAGCAGCAATTCAGATGTTCTTTATCTGGTTCATGATGAATAGCATAAAAACTGACTGTATCTCTGATCACTGTTATTTCTAATGAAAAATGTCTTCTAAACATAAGTTTTCAGTTAATAAATGTTCCATGGGTGCACATCCTAATGTAAGGGGGGCTGCACATGCCAGTGCCCTAGAGTATATCTTTGACAAAATTTAGCTACTTTTGCAGAAAATGGAGTGCATGAGAGACACTCAATGTGTATACAGCTTCCAGATGTAATGATTTCATCCCATCTTACCAAGCAAGAACACGAACAGTATTACCATATTTAAGCAGACATGAGTTGTCGTCTGTTTATATATTACCTGATATATGTGTGCTGGCAGACTGCTTACTGGTACATTTTCAGTGGCTCCTATAAGGGGAAAAAATAGGAAAGTGCAGTATAACTTCTAATCGCTATAAAAATACATTGAAAATGCTTGAACACTTAGACGTTCACTTTAAGATTACTGTGAATTAAAGAGTTTGATTCTATGACAGAAAATTTGAAAAGAGAAAATCAAGGGGGCGTGTCTGGACGCCATTACGTACAGCTGCGAGTAGAGCAAGCTCCGTCTAACCGCCGGGTTTAGCAGCATCTACAGGAGCTCCCAGCAGGGAAAACAGCCATCCCTATCCACTGGAAGGTCTGGGAACCCAAAGGATCCGACTCATGGCCCCTCCAAAAGCACAGAGGAGCCAGGAGATGTCCCAGTCTGCAAAAGAAGATAGGCCACGGGACGGCCAAGATGGTGGCTCCATGAGCTCCAGGGGGTTCTTACTCACCTTTGTCCTCCGGCAAGCAGAAAGATCCTCCTGCAGTCAGCCTCTCTGAGTCTACCCCAGCTTCCCAGAGACAACTGTAAGTGATGCTGTGGGAACTCAGAACAACCTTACAGGCAGGGCTGGTGCTCCCACTAGGCAAGCTAGGGAACTGCCTAGGGTACACTGCCGCCTAGGGGTGCAGCCAGCCCCAACCCGGGTTCCATTATTATACCCATTCCTCATTGAGCGGCTCGTGTAGCTGGCAGTGGTGGCTCGCAAAGCCGAAATTGTCGGCTCGCAGACCTCCACTAACAGCAAAGGAGGTGGGCGTCTTATGGTGACGTGCAGGTGCCACCAGAGGCACATTAATGAAAAAAAGAGGCAGAAGAAAGAAGGGTACAGAAGAAAGAGAGGAAAGAAAGGCACAATAGAAAGAGAGAAAGAAAGAAAAAAGACAGATGAAAGAAAAGAAAGAGGCAGAGGAAAGAAAGAAGCACAGAGGGAAGAGGAAAGAGGCGGGCGTGGCCGGCAGCGATCAGGAGCGAATGCGTGTGTTTGGAGCTCCACCATATACTTGGCGAAAACGGCATTTTCGGGAGACTCGGACCCGCAGAGCCTCTCCTTTCCTGCCTCAGTCGTGACCGGCCATCAGGAGCGACGTTCCGGAGCCTGTTTGCTTCCCCCTCCGGACCTGCGAGAGCAGTTGAGGCCGCACACGAGGTACCCCAGCGGCCATCTTTGAGGCCTATTGTTGTTACGGACACACGAAGCGAAGCTCAGCCCTGGAATGGGTAAGAAAACTAGAGGCGGCGGTGTCGCAGACAACATCCTTGCGCCTGACATTCGTCTCTCATTGGGAGGGAGTCTGGGGCGAAAGCAATCGAGTCCGGACCTGCCTGAACCTGAGCCCTCCGGTCCACAGCTCCTTCTACCACCCCACCTGTCCTGCTCGTGGTGCCATCTGACGTGGAGGATGAGGATCTCCCTGCTACTAAGCGGGATATACGCACCCTGTTAGCTGACGTCCTGGCAGGGAGACCTACATGCCCTCGGAGTTGAAATAAAGGTGGCCCAGACCCAGTTGGTGGACATTCAGGCATGCACTAAGGTGGTTGAGGAGGTACAGGCTGCGTCCTCTTCCCACCTGCAAGCAATTCAACGTCAACTGGACGGCCTCCAGTCTGCTGTGGTGGTGCTGGAGTCCAGACATCAGCGTAAAAATGTAAAGCTTCGGGGAGTGCTGGAAACGGTGAAGGACCCGGACTTAACATCTTATGTCTCCCGCTTTATGACAGAGATTCTCCCCACCTCAGATAACCCTGGGGACCCAATTTTGATGTCCCTTCGGGTACGAAAGGCCACCTCGGCTCCCGCCGAAGCACCTCGAGACGTCATCGTGACTCTTCGAGATATATCCATTCACTCTGCGATGTTTCGGGCAGTGAGGAATACCCCTGCAATACCCTTTGAGGGGGCAACTATCGCTGTGTATCGGGACCTTCCTTATATTACTCTCGCTGCTAGGCGCCGTTTTCGGCCTGTGACGACTCTCCTTCGCACCCAGGGCGTTCGTTATCAGTGGGGAGCTCAGGGTACCCTGATTATTCGCCAAGAGGATGGCAGTTCGCTAATGCCTCTTCAGCCGAGGAGGCTGATACACACCTGTGAGCTATGGGTTTACTCCAGGACCCTCTAAATGGCTCAACTGCAGAATCTTTGGATGACTTCTCTGTACCACAAGGCGCCCCAGATTGAGTGACTTGTCTACTTGGGGGAAACTGTCGGTCCTCGTCTGTTGGCCTTAGTTTTCTTTTACTGTTACTTTGCATTTACGTTTATTTTGGACATTACGGACTCATTAGTCAGTGGAGCTTTTCGTTGGTGGAGGTATTTTTTTTCCTCTTTCTTCCCCTCCCCCCTTCACTAATCCCCTTCCCGGGAACAGGGACTTGTGGTGGGTGCTCCTTGAGATGGCCACCTAGACTCTCGCTACCTTTTTAGGCCCTACCACGGCCCTTACCTTGTGGTTTCCTCCTTGGCCCCCTGGACCCCTCTGGAGGAACAGGGGCGTACCGTTGAGCACCACATGTTTTCGGACAGGGTGCTCCTGTTTCTGTGCCCTCTCCCCTCCCCCCCCCCTTTTTTTTTCTCCTCCTCCTTCTGAATAAGCTCGACGACGTCTCGCGACACAGCGTATAAGTTCTATATTGCTGGGTACTTCTGTTTAAGCTATTGTGTGGCCTCTTTTCCATAAGCTGCTGACTTTCCTCGATTGTTTGCTATTAATATTTGCACTTATACTCTGCGACTTCTTTTTCAATTTCTATGTCCACTGTATTGCTGACTTATTTGAAAATAGAAATTTTGAGAAAAAAAAATTAAAAAAAATATAAAAAAGAAGGAAAGAGGCGCCAATCCTGAGTCCAACCAGTGGAGGGTTAAGATGGGCAGCAAATGACCATGTGCGGCCCCCATGTACAGTGTGTGTGTGTGTGTGTGTGTGTCCCCTGCAGTGTGCCCCACCCCCGCACACAGTGTGTGTGTGTGTGTGTTGCCAAAGATATATCAATTAAGAAACTTATACGAGATATAAATATCAATCGTCTATATTTCCTAGAAATTCTCCTAAATTCTTTTAATTGTATATGTTTTGCTTTAAAAAATATAATAATCAACAACCGGATAAAAACATATATATATTTATTACGTATACAAAAAAGTTTCAAATCTCATATCATAAACAAAGATTTATAAACAACATCCATCAGCACATACATATACTGGGAAGCTAGTAGTCTATCTCCTGTTAGTAACTTAGTAACTGCATATATGATTAATATCATTTACTTTATCAGTAACTATACACAGGTGGTTAATAAACATTTCTGCTTAAAGAAAACAATTAACATGTATTTCCCAGCAAACCAATGTTTAACAAGCTAGATCTTGTAGAGATATATGTATCTCTCTATGCTACGTGGATCAACAAAAGATGAGCTATCACTTATTCTATTTCTAGAATGATAAGTAATAAAAACTTATTTAGGGAATCCTCCCCTAATCGAGAATTAAACTCCTAATCTTCTACTTTTTATTTTGTAGTTATATAATTCCTTGCTTACTAATTTCAATCACAGTAACTTCCAAATTCAATATATATATTTTTGTATATCATTGCAACAAATACTTTAGGATAAAATTCTTATATCTGATTCTTCTTCATATCTCTATCTGCAGATTTAGAAATATTTTGAAGACTCTGGATCTATGTCATTGCAAAATACACACTCATATATATATATTTTTTACATTAATCCCTTAATTTTGCTTTCTCATACATTACCTGTCCAAGATTTGGATTCAATGCTTCTGTAGTTACAGCAGCAATATTCTTTGGCTATAATGTATTGTTTTGGAATATGTGAAAATGATCAATGTCAGATATTCATTGCATAAGAGTTAGAATTGTGCATTCCCATGAGGGAAAATTTAGGTGTGGTCCTAATTAAGTGAGATGTAATTTCCTGAATGCATTGTGTGTCTTGTCCTGGAATGATCTGAATGAATACCACGAACAGTACATATCCAGTTACAATAATTTTGACGTCACTGAAAATCTACCCCTTCATTTAAATATTACTTTCTCTATAGATCCCTTATAGTTATTCTTAAAATATAATATTTACTATGCCTCAAGAGGGCAGTGTTGCTCTTCAAATATAATTTCACAAATTAATTTTTAATCCCTTATCTTAGGCTAGGGACAGATGAGCGCATTTTCTGCGGCCACCGTCAAAATGTACGTCGATGCGTGCGCACGCATTTTTTCACGGAATACGCTTAAGTGGTCAGACGACCACAGTCGCACAGTCGCAGGTACTCACCATCGCAATTCTAGGGAAATCCGGCTGTTTGAACGTTATGTAGGCCGCACACTAGCAGCGTCTGACGTCTCCTAATCACGCACACACGCTGCCATGCGGCCGCAGCGCACTCTGTACGTCTGTAGCAGCGGTTTCACGTTCTGAGAAAAATGCGTTCATTTGCCGGTTGCGTGGTGTCGGCGCACTTTTGTACGCACGTACTGCGTATATTGGCCGTCATTGGCCGTTATGTGCTGCTACTGCCGCCGTGATTTAGTGCGCCTGCACGCGCGTTCCGACTGCCCCACTCTGACCCTAGCCTAAGGTCAGAGGTCATATCCACTATCTTATTTTGAACGAAGAACAACTATAGTTATTCCAGACAGTGCGTCTCAGGTTGCCACATTTGGATTAATATCTCTACTCTCCTAGACATTTCAAAACTTATGCTAAGTACTCTTATCACTTAGATTCCTTTCTAGTTAAATCAGCAGAAATTCTATTCTTCAGTAATTATACTGTTTGCCAGTTAGATGCTCCAAATATTTGTAGAGTATATTATTTACTGTGAATATATTGATTATAAAAATATATTTTGTGAATATTTTTATACACTTGCATAGATATTTTAAATATGTTTCTATACCCAAAAAGAAAAATATCTTTATTTCAAGGACTTGTTAAAACAAACCAAAAAATTTAAATATGACATGTCTGGCACTCAGCTCAGCATTTTATCAAATAAAGACATTTTATCGTCTATAGTGATTATAAAAACACCCATAACTTTTCGAGTCCTTACCATGAACTTATAAAAAAAAATAATTTGAGTCCATTTCTAAAACCTAGGATAAAAATTGAAAAAGAAAAGACTTTACATTAAAACAAGATGGCTACAGGCATCCATTTTAATTTTCCATTATAATATACCTGACATTAACAATTTTTTCGGAGGGGAGTGTGCAAGTAGCTGGTCTTGCCTAGGGCGCAAAATATTCTAGCACCGGCCCTGCTTACAGGTTGACTTTAGGTCCCTTGCCGGTGATATTCATTGGAACATGCGGGAGCTGGGAGATTGTACTGATCAACTGGAAACTAAAATGGACGAACTTTGCCTAGCTCACAATGAACTGGTGGATGCACATTGTAAGTTGAAAGTTTTTCACGAGACGCTATTGGTGAAAGTGGCAGACATGGAAGATCACTCACGGAGAAATAATGTTCGGATCCACGGAATCCCAGAATCTGTGATAATGGAAGCCCTGGCGGACTAAATTTTTGGTATATTCCAGGTGCTGCTCCCACAGAAATCCACTAAGTCACTGCAACTGGACCAGGTTCACAGAATTGCCAAGCCCCGCAATCTCCCTGCTTCAGTCCCACGGGACATCCTGGTGCGAGTCCATTTCTTCCAAAGCAGAGAAGACCTCCCTCAAGCAATTGTCACATTCCACTCCGACCAGCCCGATCCATATGCTGCAGTGCAACTGTTCCCTGATCTGTCTGCGCACACCATGGCCAAACGCAGAGAGTTTCTGCCCATCACTAAAACTCATTGCAGCCATAAAATGCCCTACAGGTGGGGCTTCCCCTTGATACTGCTCCTTTGGCGTCAAGACATGCTTCACGTGATATCTACAGTTCCTGAAGGTATGCGTCTTTTTCAAGAATGGCTGCTGCTGGACACCTATACTCCTCCCAGGCCAACCTTGTCTCCTGCGAAAGTGTCTCCAGAATGGCATCATGTGAACATTGTGAAGTGACCAAGTGTCACATCCTCGGCACCTGTGGACCTTTGGGGGGGTTTGGGCAATTGGCGACATCGCTGGCCGGTCGGGTGCCAGGAGTTCCGATCCAATTGTGCGCCTGGAGGGGCGGGGTGCGTCATGATGAGGCAGAGCCGCCGACCTTAAATGCAGGGCGTGCAAATCGACTCATCACCTTGACGTGGAGTTAGTTCCCTCATCGCCTGGTGTATTCACTTGTTGACTCACTGATTCTTTTGCTTTGTTGCTGAACAGGATTGTATGAGGACCCTGATTGTTGCCGACTCGGACTGCCTTCCTGACAATTCTCTTTCTGACCAAGCCTGTATGTGTGTTGTGCACAGAGCAGACTCAGAGTGCATGCTGATCTTGCACCACGCTGATCCAGAGCCTATATCGATAGTGCAGAATGCTGACCCCAAGTGTATATTGAGCCTGCATAGCGCTGACCCAGAACGTATAACGATGTTGCATGATATTAATACAGAGTACATATAGTATCAGTCCTTCATAACGCTGACTCAGATAACCCCTTGGTCTGTCCTGTTGCCGACTTGGAGTGTATGAGAGTCTTGAGTGTTGCCGAACCAGTCTGTATGAAAACCATCTCTGTTGCCGATTTGGAACGTTTATATGACCACGCTGTTATTAACCCTTGGTGCATGAATACACTGTTAAAGCCTTTCTCTCACTGTTTCTCCCTTGTCGGTAACATTAACCTTTTGTGTCTCAGTAATAACGTGCTCTCCAGACCTGCTGTGATTAGACTATACTAAGTATTGTTGGTCTGTCTGTTCTCCCTGGCTGGGAGTGATAGAGTTAGCGGTCCCGACCATTCAAGGATCGGAGGGTCTAGAAGTCTGTCCAAAAGGATTCCCACCACAGTTGTGAGGGGTGAGCGGGACAGTGAACGTGACACCAAGCTTCCTTGCCTTTTTGCTTTTTCACGTTTGCGGATCACTTGGGATGTGGGCGCTCTGGCATTATTTGATTCCTGTCAACTGGACTCCTTATTAGCTCTGAGACTCCGATTGCAATCAGATCGCAGCATGTTGGAATATAGTTGGCCTTGCCTTGGTTATTGGATGCCTGAGCTAATTATTTACTCTGTTTTCCTTTTTTTGGCGGCTTTCTTATGCGGGCGGTTTGCCCCACAGTACTCTGCCCCACTATGGGACCTTGACTGTGATGCTGGTTCTGGACATAGTCTATCCCCCCCTCCTTGACTTGTTTTAATGGGGTTCATCTGGGGTTTCTATTCAGACGCCAGAGGGTAATATTGTGTGCTATGTTTTTGATATATGTGTTCTTTATGCAGTTTTGTAGTGCCTTGTTGACACGGTTTTGATTGTTTTTTCTTTCTCCCTCTCTCATGCCCTTTCCTCCTTGGGGCTGCGTCACCTTGTACCTGCAGTCTGGCACTCATGCTACTGTCCCTATAACACCCTTTCTACCGTTTACCTGGCATGAAATTAGTTACCCACAATGTTAAGGGGTTGAATGTCCCTTTTAAAGACACTCCCTCTATGCGGACTTTCGGCACTCCTCCCCTAACATGATGTGCTTGCAGAAGACCCATTTTAAAATGACTGCTCACCCCAATTTATACTTGCCACCCTACCGCAGGCAAATTCATGTTACTTCCCCTTCTAAGTCCAGGAGGTTGTCCATACTGGTCCATAAAAGGATTCAGTTCCAATCCCATAGGCAAATTCTAGATCCAAATGACCGGTAAATATTTTTGATCCGCTCCCTCAACCACGTTGAATACACCATTGCAAATTTTTACTGCCCTAATGCAGGTCAAGATACATTTCTTCTCAAAGCCCTGAACAAACGTTTGCGAGCCCCTAAAGGTCTACTGATTTTGTGTGGGGACTTCAATATTCCTCCTTCTACTCCATGGCGCTTAAATTGTAACTTTTGATTTTTATTACTTTTTGGCCCCGGGAGAAGTGTTGTTGAGGGTCCGAGCATGCTAAGTGCGGTCAATGACTTGGTCCGATCACGCTCCTGTGGGACTGTTTCTCTGACCCCCAGCCTTCCCTGGTAAAATGCCCTGGAAGCTTAATGAGTCTTCACTGTTCCATCCCAGTCCTGAGGTTAAGGATAAATTGTGAAGGGAATTACTGCAGTTCTTTCAAGACAACTCTTCCCCCAACATCTCACCCCTTACTTTATGGGAAAGGCATAAAGCAGTTGTAAGGGGAATCCTTATAAAATAGGGTTCCTACTTTAAAAAGCGATATGAGGCCCACAGACTAGACCTTTTACAACATCTGGGCACCAACTGCACATTCTCCCATAAATTGGCTCCTACTGTGGTGATAGCTACTGTGAACTGTTCGCCCTCAAAACCACACTGGCTGATTTTGATAAACGACAATATGCTTGGGCTGCCAGGAGACGTAAGATTCAATATCACCATTTTAGTAATAAAGCGAGTCGCATGCTTGTCTGAACTCCACCAAGTGATTGGTTCCCTTCCAGCGGGTAAGGCGCTAGGTCCGGATGGGTTCACTTCCTTTAATTGTAAATCCTTCTCGCACTTGCTTTCCCCGCATCTGTTGACGTTGTTCTCAACCATTTTCCAGTCTGGGACGACGTCCTCAGATTGGCTGTCGGTGTCTATTGCGGATGATATCCTTTTGACTCTGACCAATCCTGAGATTTCCATCCCTACACTTCATGCTCTGCTTTGAGAATATAGTGCGGTTTCCTACCATAAAATTAATATTGCCAAAACACAAGCCCTTCCCTATGCGATACCCCAGTGGGTTTTATCCACCCTTGTGGAGACGTACCTGTATGACTGGCAGACATCTTTCTTAACATAGTTGGGGGTGCGGATTAGCTTCTCAGCCACTGACCTATTTCAAATAAAAATTCCTTTTTGATGTAGGGACTAGTCTCTCTTAAATGCAACTGTGCTCTTAGATAATGAAAGACGGGATGTTTTTGTCCGCCTTCTTCCCGACCCCTTTCCTGTCAGACTTTGAAAATCACTGTATAAAAAATATAAGACAAGCAGGTCAGCGCCACAAATCACGTCCACCACCAATCTCCCAAAAGCTTGATCAAACACAGTGGTCTTCCCAATACCAGGTGAATGAAAAAAACATATACGTATCTTGATCAGCGCAATAAAAATTGCTATCAGGATCTTGGTGTCTCTCATAGATCAGCAGACCATATTTTGGTACATAAAACAAAATATAAAAATACACAATGGTGAAGTATATCAAATATATACTATAAATAAAATGCAATGAATGATGTTTCACTCACAAACATAGAGCCTAACATTGGCTCTAAGTGGAACTGCACGTTTTGGGTTGTTTTTTCTTCTATATTGTTCACAGGTGACCCACACCTTACACGGCTGTTTCCATTCACATATCAAGGAACCATATAAGACAAGAAAAGACAGCGCAACTCTCCTTGTGCAGAACGAAAAATATAAGTGTATATATGCTTTTCAGCCAATTTTTCACTTACACTTGTTGGAGCTTCAATAGCTCTAAGGTTTGCACATATGGATTTTTTCAGGCTCGGGCAAATCCACAAACCACCAAAAAGACACAGGCTGGATCTTCTTTTCAAAAGAAAATTTAATAAAATCATGTAAAACAAATGGATAAAACAGGTACCCAGGACACGTTTCGTCGCACTAGGTGACTTCCTCAGAGGAGTCTTCATGACTCAAGCCTTTTTTCATGAAACAGTACAGCCTCTTAATCCCTGGTGTTAAGTGATTAGGCTTTTGCAAAATCACTTAACACTTAGGTTTAAATATGTAAAGAAAATATTAGATTTTCTTCTTATTTCGCCATGCAGAGTTTAGTACAATCCACAGCTTTCTCTTTCTGCAAGCAGTGGTAGGCAGGGAACAAATAGTTCCTTGTGTTCTTTTGCTGTCGCTGTGTGATCTCACTTATGTACGGAGCCCCGCTGGTTTCAGCAGGAAAAAAAAATGTGGTCACGCTTTCATACATACTTACATTGCACATGATGTAGCTTTCCTGTACGCACGGGATGCACTCGGTGTGCACAATCTACCTTGTAACTGAAGCTCCCTCTATCTTTGTGCCCTCAGCCTCCTCAGCACCCTTGTCCACACTATACATGGCCTCTGTGCCTGTTGGAGATCTGTGGATGCTGGCCTCTTGCCAATGGACCTTGGTCAAATGTGGGAAAGCCCATTCTCAAGGACAATTGGCATAAGCAGGCATCTAAGGGTTAACGGGTTAAGTGTATTGCTATATTTTACTTTAGGAGTTGTTCTGTGTTAGTAATCTAATGTAGACTACACTTGCTGTCTGTATAACTGTTTGACCCTAGATTGATCTGATGTTGTTTGTTTACTAATCTTGTTTAGTCTGTAGTGATCAGGTTTCTCTGTCTCCTGAAGCAATTCACATCCCCCTCATGTAGACAATATATTCTGGTGATTATGTCTTTTTATCTCCTCCTCCCTATTTCAAATAAAAGATCATTATTCTTCCCTGCACTAAGTCTTGTTCCATGTTTGGGGAGAGATATTTAGAATTATACAGCACTACCTTAACTTCTAGCTGAGGGTGGTGACAGAAGGAAAGCTGCTGTGGATCTGCTTGACTGCAGAGAAAGGGCGGAAGCTGTAACAGGTTCAGGTCTGGTCCTCAAGCCGGAGACCAGTCAACACCAGTTGCTGTTACACGCTACATTGTGATCGTGGCACATACAGTTGTGTTCAAAATTATTCAACCCCCACTGAAATTTAGTGTTTTGGCCAGTTTGACATTGATTTTAATCATTCAGTCATCTTGCTTACAATTAAATCAAAGAGGCACGTGTAGGTCAGACAAATATAACATAACATTTATAATGAAATAACCACAAATGTCTTTTCTGTGCTCACATCATTATCAGTTTTATTCAACCCCCAAGTGACATTCAATCTTAGTATTTAGTACAACCAGGGGGGGGGGCAACGGGGCAATTGCCCCCCCCCCCGAGATTTGAGCCGGGGACCCAGATGCCGCCGGGCAGCGCAGGAGCGCCTGCCCGGTCCTGAAGAGTGCGTCCTTGTAAAGGGGATGCGGCTGCGTGCAGGCGCAGCCGGTCACGTGGTCCGGCTAATCAGGTGGTACTGAGTCTCTGTACCACCTGACTGGCCGGACCGCGTGACCTGCGCACGCACGCAGCCGCCTCCCCTTTACAAGGACGCACTCTTCAGGACCGGGCAGGCGCTCCTGCGCTGCACGGCGGCATCTGGGTCCCCTGAACACCGGAGCTGGAGGCCTGGAGCAATATCCAGGTGAGAGCTGGGCAAATCCATGAGCTGGGGGTAAATCCATGAGCTGGGGGTAAATCCATGAGCTGGGGGTAAATCCATGAGCTGGGGGTAAATCCATGAGCTGGGGGTAAATCCATGAGCTGGGGGCAAATCCATGAGCTGGGGGTAAATCCATGAGCTGGGGGCAAATCCATGAGCTGGGGGCAAATCCATGTGTGAGCTGGGGGCTCTCTGCTCCTCTAGATTGTAAACTCCTGGGTGCCCTCTGCTCCTCTAGATTGTAAACTCCTGGGTGCCCTCTCCTCCTCTAGATTGTAAGCTCCTGGGTGCCCTCTGCTTTTCTAGATTGTAAACTCCTGTGAGCCGGGCCCTCTGCTCCTCTAGATTGTAAGCTCCTGTGAGCCGGGCCCTCTGCTCCTCTAGATTGTAAGCTCCTATGAGCCGGGCCCTCTGCTCCTCTAGATTGTAAGCTCCTGTGAGCCGGGCCCTCTGTAAATTCTCGTGAGTCGGACTCTCTGCTAAAACACCTTATTTTCTGTCAGTGCCCCTCCCGAGACTAGTCTCTGGATCCGCCCCTGAGTACAACATCCTTTTACAGTTATAACAGCTTTTAAACGTGAAGCATAGCTTGACACAAGTGTCTTGCAGCGATCTACGGGTATCTTCGCCCATTCGTCATGGGCAAAAAGCCTCCAGTTCAGTCACATTCTTAGGCTTGCGCACTGCAACTGCTTTCTTTAAGTCCCACCAGAGGTTCTCAATCGGATTTAAGTCAGGTGACTGCGATGGCCACTCCAAAATGTTCCAGCCTTTAATCTGCAACCATGCTCTAGTGGACTTGGAGGTATGCTTGGGATCATTGTCCTGTTGAAAGGTCCAACGTCTCCCAAACCTCAGGTTTGTGACGGACTGCATCACATTGTCATCCAATATCTCCTGGTACTGAAGAGAATTCATGGTACCTTGCACACGCTGAAGCTTCCCTGTACCTGCAGAAGCAAAACAGCCCCAAAGCATGATTGACCCCCCGCCATGCTTCACAGTAGGCAAGGTGTTCTTTTCTTCATAGGCCTTGTTCTTCCTCCTCCAAACATAGCATTGATCCATGGGCCCAAACAGTTCTAATTTTGTTTCATCAGTCCACAGAACACTATCCCAAAACTTCTGTGCTTTGTCCACATGACTTTTGGCATACTGCAGTCGACTCTTCTTATTCTTTGGAGACAGCAAGGGGGTGCGCCTGGGAGTTGTGGCATGGAGGCCTTCATTACGCAGTGTGCGCCGTATTGTCTGAGCTGAACCTTCAGTACCCACATCTGACAAATCTTTTCTCAGTTCCTCAGCAGTCACACGGGGACTTTTCTCCACTCTACGCTTCAGGTAGCGCACAGCAGTCGAAGTCAGCATCTTCTTTCTGCCACGACCAGGTAGTGTTTCAACAGTGCCCTTTGCCTTGAATTTGCGAATGATGCTTCCTATGGTCTCTCTTGGTATGTTTACCATCTTTGCAATCTTCTTATAGCCATTGCCCTTCCTGTGAAGAGTAATGACCTCTTCTCTTGTCTTCCTGGACCATTCTCTTGACTTCACCATGTTTGTAACCACACCAGTAAATGTCTAGAAGGAGCAGAGTATCACAGTCATTTTAAAGCTGCCTAATTGGTGCTTATTATGCTTTATTGCTGCTCCGTGACATCCACAGGTGTTTTCAATACCTGATTGAAAACACTTGAATGAACCTCTGTTCTTCAGAGTGGTAGTCTTTAAGGGGTTGAATAATTGTGTCAATGAAGAATTCACAAAAGAAACATTTACTACTGTATTACAAAACCAATTGATGTCATTTTAGTTGCATATGGTTCTTTAAAAAGTCCTTGTAGGATTTCATTCTGAATACAATTAAAAATGTACACTAAATTCTCTAAAACCCTTTACAGCATTGGGGGTTGAAATAATTTTGAACACAACTGTAGCTCCGCCCACACATGGCTACCTCCATTGGATCCTGCTCATTCTTCTTCCTGCAAGAGTCCCCGCTGCTTTTTTCAAACACAAGCTCAGTATTCTGAGTCGAACTACCAATACAATGACTTGGTCAGAATAGAGTCGTTTATAGCGAGCTACAAATGGATGATGGCTAGTGTACGATTTTTCCATTTTCGGCTCCCTGTTAGCTGCCAGGTTGGAATAGAGCCCTAGGAATTTATTATGCTATAGTAAATAAGCACAACTTACTTAGCTCACTGTGATTATTTAGGCCTAGTTATTGGACATCACATAAAAGAAACAATGTTGGTATTTGCGGTAAAATCACTTACAGAGAATATTACCTTCTTGCTTGTTTGAGTCCATAGCGCATTTGCCCTGCGACTGTTCCCTGCAAGGTTTATGTGACATCAGTAATTAGCATGTGAGTTCAATGATGTTTCATGAAATCCAAACCCTGTTTTCAAGAAAAGTTTAAAGTGTTTATTAACCTTCAGCCAAAGTATGCTGAGAACAAATAACAAAACATTGTTGAACTCACATGCAAGATGGCGGCTTAGTAAAAGCTGGATATAATTTTAAACAATGAAAATATATCTTCTAATGGTGTTCCCGCTTAGAAAGGGAACTGATCCTCAAATGGCGAGCTTACATACGGCATATACAAGTATAGCAGCAATGAAATAGGGAATTAACTACACGCATGGTTCAAATTGTCATGCAAAAAATGTTTTTAATCCCAGGAAACTGAGGATGAATTGGCCAGCAAGTTCCAAGCTTTTCCTGAGCAAATTGACAGAATGATTTATGCACCATAAATCCCAGTGAAACATGGGATTGCAATGAAACAGGACAGCCTTTTGTCTAGTACATAGAACAGTGTTTCCAAAACCTGTCCTCGGGACCCTCAACCAGGCCAGGTTTTGCAGATCACCTTGGGGAAATGCAGACTGAATCCTGCAATCACTGAGCAGCAAATCATATCACCTGTGCTGTGCTTCAGATATCCTGCAAACCTGGGAGGTGGAGGGTCCCGAGGACAGGTTTGGGAAACACTGACTTAGAAGAAGACCATACCAAAATTCTGGTATGAAATATTATACTTATTATCCCATCTACTTTTATTACTTAATTTTTTTATTTATGTTTATGCATTTAATATATTTATACAAACTATTTAAAACCTAATTTAAAAAAAGGGTTGAGGAAGGAGAAAAAGGAGACAGCATAAACTTAGCGGGACATCCAATATCTCAACATCTGGAAGACTAAGCTATTGAAATCTCAATAAGTGATGAGGCTTGCAGAACAGAATTAAAATATAGTTGGGTGGTAATAGTCCTCCAACTGGGCAGGGGCGGATCCAGAAACAGGTTTCGGGGGGGGGGGCATTCTACCAGTTTTGGCCAAGAGCTGGTATTGGGTTCGCAGTGACGGGCAGATATATTGGCCCCCAGCTCACATGGATATATATTGCCCCAACTCACATGGATATATATATTGCCCCCAGGCATCTCACATGGATTTATATATTGCCCCCAGGCAGCTCACATGGATATATATATTGCCCCCAGGCAGCTCACATGTGTATATATATATTGCCCCCAGGCAGCTCACATGGTATATATATTGCCCCAAGCAGCTCACATGAATATAGATATTTGCCCCCAGGCAGCTCACATGGATATATATATTGCCCCCAGGTAGCTCACATGGATATATATATTGCCCCCAGGTAGCTCACATGGATATATATATTGCCCCCAGGCAGCTCACATGGATACATTTACATTGCCCCCAAAAGCAGCTCACATGGAAATAGATATATGCCCCCAGGCAGCTCACATGGATATAGATATTGCCCCCAGGCAGCTGACATGGATATATATATTGCCCCCAGGCAGCTCACATGGGTATATTTGCCCTTACCTCACATGGGTATATGTTGCCCCCGCTTCATGGGTATATATTGCCCCCACTCCATGGGTATATTTGCCCCCAGCTCCATGGGTATGTTTGCCCCCAGCTCCATGGGTATATTTGCCCTCAGCTTCATGGGTATATTTGCCCCCGCTTCATGGGTATATTTGCCCCCCGCTTCATGGGTATATTTGCCCCCAGCTCATGGGTATATTTGCCCCCAGCTCATGGGTATATTTGCCCCCAGCTCATGGGTATATTTGCCCCCGCTTCATGGGTATTTTTGCCCCCCGCTTCATGGGTATATTTGCCTCCGCTTCATGGGTATATTTGCCCCAGCTTCATGGGTATATTTGCCCCAGCTTCATGGGTCTATTTGCCCCCTGCTTCATGGGTATTTTTGCCCCCCGCTTCATGGGTATTTTTGCCCCCGCTTCATGGGTATTTTTGCCCCCCGCTTCATGGGTATATTTGCCCCCCGCTTCATGGGTATATTTGCCCCCCGCTTCATGGGTATATTTGCCCCCAGCTCATGGGTATATTTGCCCCCAGCTCATGGGTATATTTGCCCCCAGCTCATGGGTATATTTGCCCCCAGCTCATGGGTATTTTGCCCCCGCTTCATGGGTATTTTTGCCCCCCGCTTCATGGGTATATTTGCCTCCGCTTCATGGGTATTTTTGCCCCCAGCTTCATGGGTATATTTGCCCCAGCTTCATGGGTCTATTTGCCCCCTGCTTCATGGGTATTTTTGCCCCGCTTCATGGGTATTTTTGCCCCCGCTTCATGGGTATATTTGCCCCCTGCTTCATGGGTATATTTTCCCCCAGCTCCATGGGTATGTTTGCCCCCAGCTCCATGGGTATGTTTGCCCCCAGCTCCATGGGTATATTTGCCCTCAGCTTCATGGTATATTTGCCCCCCGCTTCATGGGTATATTTGCCCCCGCTTCATGGGTATATTTGCCCCCGCTTCATGGGTATATTTGCCCCCCGCTTCATGGGTATATTTGCCCCCAGCTCATGGGTATATTTGCCCCCAGCTCATGGTATATTTGCCCCCAGCTCATGGTATATTTGCCCCCAGCTCCATGGGTATTTTTGCCCCCCGCTTCATGGGTATATTTGCCTCCGCTTCATGGGTATATTTGCCTCCGCTTCATGGGTATATTTGCCCCAGCTTCATGGGTATATTTGCCCCCTGCTTCATGGGTATTTTTGCCCCCGCTTCATGGGTATATTTGCCCCCCGCTTCATGGGTATATTTGCCCCCCGCTTCATGGTATATTTTCCCCCTGCTTCATGGGTATATTTTCCCCCTGCTTCATGGGTATATTTTCCCCCTGCTTCATGGGTATATTTTCCCCCTGCTTCATGGGTATATTTTCCCCCTGCTTCATGGGTATATTTTCCCCCTGCTTCATGGGTATATTTTCCCCCTGCTTCATGGGTATATTTTCCCCCTGCTTCATGGGGATTTCTGCCCCCGCTTCATGGGTATTTTTGCCCCGCTTCATGGGTATTTTTGCCCCGCTTCATGGGTATTTTTGCCCCGCTTCATGGGTATTTTTGCCCCGCTTCATGGGTATTTTTGTCCCCGCTTCATGGGTATTTTTGCCCCGCTTCATGGGTATTTTTGCCCCGCTTCATGGGTATTTTTGCCCCCGCTTCATGGGTATTTTTGCCCCCGCTTCATGGGTATTTTTGCCCCCGCTTCATGGGTATTTTTGCCCCCTGCTTCATGGGTATATTAATTTGCCCCCTGCTTCATGGGTATATTTGCCCCCTGCTTCATGGGTATTTTTGCCCCCAGCTTCATGGGTATTTTTGCCCCAGCTCTCACCTCTTTGCTGGTCCAGACCGTCCAGGCCAGGCTCCGCCGGCGTTCTCCTCTTCTCCCCGGCCCCCCACGAGGCGACAGGCGAGTGGCCGCTGACATGTACCTTGGCTGCTTGCTGGGAAGTGGGAACCACCTGACCAGCCGCGCAGCCCTGTTCTCGCGAGATCACGCGGCTGGTCAGGTGGTTTTCGTCCCAGGCGAGCGACCAGGCTGCGTGTCAGCGCAGCGGCCGCTCGTCAGTAGGGAGAAGAGGAGAACGCTGGCGGCGATTTTCTCGGGGGGGGGCAATTGCCCCTTGCCCCCCTCTGGATCCGCCCCTGGGTCTTGCAGCTGGAAGGTGGTGATATCAGAAGTATTTGGCAATGTTGTGTGAGGTAGTCCTAGTTGTTCCAACAAGGACCAAAACTTCCTTCATTGCGGACGTGGAATGGACAGTTCGCTCTCTCTAAATGTGAAGCTATCCAGAGGTTCCCAAGTGGTTCTGCATTACCTGGAGATGCAGAGCAGCAGAAACATTCCTAAATGTTTGGCTTGCTGCTAAGGTCACAAATGACACATCGTCATAAAAAGAGACTTTTGAGTCGTCAGACGAGATTGATGGTTTCTTCACAGTTTTGGACAAAACCTTGCACTTACATGAAACATCCCTTGTAACTGCCAGGACAAAGGGGCATCTGTAGTCGCGGAGGTAACAAAAATAGAGAAAAAACAGACATAAAGAGCTATCTAAACACAGAGATGGCAGTATCTTTGAGGTCAGATATTTGGTATAGGATATAGGAGATCAGAGTACAGAATTAAGCAGCCTTCATTAAAGGAGAGAAACAGTTTAGAGATAACTCATTGCCAGACCCCAAACCCTGCACATGTGCTAGCACACCATCCAACACCATCACTCAGGATACAGCTCTAACAAGTACAAAATGACCAGGAGGAAAGTACATCAAAAGAGGGGGAAATGATGGCAAAAAGACTAAAAAAGGGAGCGGGCAGAGCGAGACTGTCATAAAAGGTGGGGATCAGAGAGCAGGGCAAGAGGGGATGGTAACTGTCAAAGGTGTATGTGTTGGGAATACAACAGCATGTACTCCATATAACAGTCCATATAACTTCCTAGATATGCTTGTGGCCTTGTTGGTAATACAGGAAGGAAGTTGTTTTTCCTGTTGTCTCCTCTCTATGATTTTTCTCTTCCATCTATGCTGTTTGTTGTAACCAGAGCCGTGTTCAATACCTCAGCAGCTGCTGAATTGATGCAGCGCAGCAATTCAGTTTGCTGCAGCAGTGTCTCTGAACGCTTTGGATGCGAATTTCAAAACAAAATGGCCGATTTCTGTAGTTTCTGCAATATCCGCAGTTTTATTAGCAGAGAGACTGAGGCCAGCTTTGAAATAACTAAAAGCAGTCGCACAATGCGTTTTGTATGCACACACCACAAATTATAGTTTTTATTGAATAAACGTGATGGCTACTTCTGAAAAAAATATATAATTGAACGGTAATATATGTCTGTGCAGGGGTAAATAATAAATAAATATTTTGTGCTTTGGTCAACAAAAACCTCAAAATGAACATTGCCGTACTGAATTGTTACTTGCTCCATGGCGACGGCCATCTTTACTACGTAACGCTCAGCTACTCGCAGCATCTCTCCGAGTTGCTGCAAGTGCTAAGTTAGCAGTGCTGAGCTCTGAGCGGCAGAACGGCGTTCAGTGGCAAGTTGCTAACTTAGCACTTGCAGCGGCTAAGGTATTGAACGCTGCTCAGATATAAATGAAAAATATGGGGAATCTATAGAGGTGATAAAATAAAAACCATCATAGTGCATACAGTAGCATAGATAAAGTAGCCTGTCCCCACTAAATCGCACTCACACGCACTTGTAACCAGATGTCTGACAAGTTATAATTCTATATTATATTTAATCTTTCAAGTATTTTCCCAAGTCTCTTGCAAAACCTTAGAAGCCAGAAAATTGTATCACTGTATATTCTTTAAATGCCAGTTCATCACCTGCTTTACCCCCATTCGTCATCATTTGGGCACTATCATCTGCCCTGAGCTAAAACAGGGACGTAAGGGGAAAAAATTGTGCTTGCAAATTTCCGCTTAGCGTCCCCATTTTTCCATTAGATGACGGGGTAGGCACTGAGTCCAGCAGCCTGCCCTGTAGTGGTTGCTAGGGTCCAGGATGTTCGGGGCAACACTAAAGCGCCATCACGAGCATCCACTCCATGTAGGCTTCTCCTGACCCGACTGGACGGGTCACATGACCGTCAGGCTCTTGCGATATCCTGCAGGTTGGCAGAGGGAGACTGGGGACTTTTTTTCCCCAGTCTCACTCTGCTCCCGACAGCAGATCGGGCCATCGTTCTCGTCACGGGATGAGTGGAAAGCATTTGATTTGGGGGAGGGGCTCAATCTGCTGCTAACTGATGATGCAGCAGCGGAATCAGTTAGCAGCAGCTCTAAGCTGTAGCAAACTTTTTTAGTAATTACTGTGTGTGTGCACTTTGCGCTCCCCATGTTAAGCATAGGAAGCGCAAAGTACAGTAAGCTGGCGCTAAAAAGGGCTAATACCGATTTGCTAATGGAATTTTTAACCCGTTAGTGTGCCACAAAGATCACCTCCCGAATGCTATCACCTCAATTAACCTATCACTAATGCTCAATTATGTCAGCACTAGCGCTAGCTTTAAGGAGGTGATAGGGCCCTTTGCGTATAATGGCAACGCACCTTGGAGAGAGGGGAAACAGCAGAACATTTAATAATAAAAAATATACCTGTAAGTTCTTGTAAAACCTTTGTAAAAGTCTATTGAGGAGTCCTAAGATAAGATTGTTTAACCTAAGCTGCACTAAGGACTAAGGTTTAGCTACCGTAAACCCTTAGAACCCCCCCATAATTACAAACAAAAAAAGTCATGATTCTCTGGTCATCTATAGCAAAGAATTCTGGGAATTGTAGGGTACCAACATCTGAAATCCTCAACTGTACATATGTACGCAGACGACACTGTAATCTACACCAGCAAACCAAATCTCCCGCAGCTGGAGGCCGTGCTGCAAGAACAATTCACAGAGATAGAAAAGTGGATCAAACACAACAAACTTTTTTTAAATACTGACAAAACTGTAACGACGCTCTTTGGAACAGCACCTAAACTACATAAATTGCAAAATCCCCATCTATGTGTTGGGACAAAATCAAATGGCATGCTGACCACAGTCACTTCTCTCAAATATCTAGGTATGTGGTTGGACCCTAATCTATCCTTTGGCCCCCACATCGAAAAACTCGCATCTAAACTTTACCCCAAACTAGGTGCCCTGTAGAGAAACAAATCCTGCCTGAGCCCCGCAGTAAGAAAGCAGATTGTACAACAAATGCTTATGCCGGCTATTGATTACGGAGATGTAGTGTATGCAGCAGCCCCGCAAACACACCTTCAGAAACTTACTACATTGTATAACTCCTTCTGCCGCTTCGCATTACAATGTAACTACATGACCCACCATTGTGACATGTTAAAAGAGCTAAACTGGCCATCGCTGGAGTCTAAACGCACCCTTCACCATTCCAGCCTGGTGTTTAAGAGCATTTCTGGGAAGCTGCCACCCTACCTGAATAGACTGCTTCCCCCAGCAGCTCCCTCATCCTATAACCTCCGATCCAGGACCAGCACCTTACTTGCAATACCACAATACAAAAAGACAGTGGCTCGGTCCTCATTTTCCTACAGAGCACCACAATTATGGAATAACCCCCAGACACCATCAAATCTTCCCCCAGTCTTAAGTCACTCAAGAGCTCCTTAACTAACATACCTCAATACGGAATGCACCTGTAAACATGTAACCTAGTGACTATATTTCCTACATATTTATTTTCTGTTAATCTGTATATTTGTGTTGTTTTTTTAATATCTTGCATTGTATTACTTTGTATTTCTGTAACTGTAACACTTCAATGTTCTTGAACCCTGGACATACTTGAAAATGAGAGAAATCTCAATGTATCCTTCCTGGTAAAATCCTTTATAAATAAATAAATAAAATAAATAAATCTGAGGGGCCGGAGTTTGAGATACCTGAGTTAAACTACATAGGACCCTGCATAGAAAAGGTGAATTTCCTGTGTAAGGGTTTGTAAAACATGGTTACTTATAAGGTTCCAGTAGGTGCCCTTAACTGTTGTGTGACTGAACCTCCAAGTTCTCACCTAACTAAATCACCAATAATATAAAATGACACTTGCAATTAAAAGAAATTGCACACAGGCTGCTGCTTGAAGACAAATGGCCAAATATGAAAGAAAAATATTGCAAATACTATCACTAAATATCATCAAAAGTCGACTTTCAAATTTACATATGCTGGGGAAGTTTCAGGTCTTTGTCTATGTCAGAAAAGAAAAAAACTATTAAAAAAAATATATACAGGGTTATTCAGAGAGCGGTGAAAAGCAGGAGAATGACTGGAGAATGGAAAATTCTAGGTCAAAATAGCCAAACCAGAAAAATTCTCCCTTTCATCTCACTTTCCAAATTGGCTATTATGACCTAGAATTTTCCATTCTCCAGTCATTCTCCTGCTTTTCACCGTTCTCTGAATAACCCTGATATATACAAAATCCCTAAAACAAGCCCTTGTAAATATAAAAGCATTGTGGCATCAAACAGGAGAAGTAAAAATTTACAATGAAAAGCAAATTGGCTCAAAAAACAAGTCCTGTTGAGACCAATTTAATGAGAACTCTAAAACTTACAAAATAGTTATCAGACCACAACCCTATCAGGGTAATTCAAAGAGATTTGAAAAGTCACCGCACGTACAGTGACTTTTCGTTCTCTTCAATTCGATTTGTTTTGCCGATCCCATTTCGGCGACCCTGCGGTGTATTCAGCAAACACCACAGGGTCCCCGAATTGCAGGGAAAGACCGCCGCAAACCTGACGAAAACTAACCGCAAAACCCGGTGAATGCACGCCGAAAACCCGCAAAAAAACATCTGGATTAACCTGCCGAAAACCACGGAAAAACCCGAGCAGGAGCCGATCACCCGCAGTGAAGCCGCCGGAAAAAGCCGACGCCGCAGACGAAGGAGGTGAATAAATTAGCAAAACAGTTTGCTTGAATGTTTGAAAAGTGAAACGCTGTTTGCAAAGAAACTGAGCGAAAATGTCTGAAATTTACATATGAGGTCCAGGGAATGATAATAAAAAGGGCTGTTACAGAAAAAATAAGTAACCTGAAAAAAAATCCTGAAAAATGCTTAAAATATCCTAAAAAAATCTATAAATAAAGAGACTTTTTACTGCAGAATTTTATAATGAACGGTTTATTAGATATTGGGATTCGCCTGAATAAACTTGCCGAATTAAACCACCGAATGGCAGGGTATTTCGGGAACTTTCACTGCTGGTTTGTGTTCTCTGAATAGCCGAAGCAGTGCTTTTTCATGGGGATTTCACTGCCCTCGAACAGGCACCGAATAGGCACCGTGTGTGCAGGCAATTTGCCAGGATTTGGCAAATTGCCTGCTCTCTGGATAGCCGAATGGCCAGGAAAGGTAACCGAACGCTGAAAATCAAGCAATTTCTCAAGCAATTCGGATCTCTTTGAATTACCCTGTATGTCCTTTTCATACATTTTTTGACTGTGTTCATCAGCACTAACATACAACAGCATGTAGCTATAGCAGCCTCATGGATACAATCCTATGTATCCTTTCCCAGAATTAAAAGATCAAAGCAGCAAACGTAGGTGCTTAACCTCCATAAAATCACTAGAGTATATTCCCCACACAATTAAAGGGTTGCGTTCCATATGTTTTGGTCCTGGGGGTTCACTGTACAATACCTAGCTCTGGTGTCTAATTTGTGGTTAAAGAAGTGTCAGCGAGTTTGTGCCTAGACCCTGCTGTTTGTATATCAGTGCACACAGTGAAAATGAATAATTATTCCCATGGAGCTACTAGAGATAGTTTCACTAAGCCAAGGCAGATAAAGCACTAGAAATACACCGCAATCACATCATGGCGCAATGACCATTAACCAATTCACTACCAAGCTCTTTTTGTTGGGGAAAAAATTAACATAACATTTATTTGAAATATGGGATGCTTGGCTAACACATACACGTACAGGGTTATTCACTAAGGCTAGGGTCAAACGAACGCATTATTCGAAGCGACCGTCAAAAAGTGCGTCCGAACGCATTGACGTATTTTTACACGGAATGCGTGAAAACGGTCATGATGCGCATTTTCATGTGTGATTTTTTACGGATCCAAACCAGGAAACTTTTTGCATCTGGACGTTATGTTGGCCGGACATGAGCAGCGTCTGACGTCTCCTTATCACGCACACACGCCGCTATGCCGACGCAGCGCACTCTGTACGTCAGTACTAGCGGTTCGACGTTCTCGAAAAAATGCGTTTGTTTGCCACTTGCGTTGCGCGGCCGAACTTTCGTGCGGCTGTACTTCGTATATTGGCCGTCATTGCCCGTCATTTGCTGCTACTACGGTCGTGATTAAGTGCGCCTAAACGCACATTAAAAATGCATTAGTCTGACCCCAGCCTTAAAGCCCTGTTCACACTGTGCAATTTATCGCGACGTCGCACTGTGTAGCTTCTCCAATGCATTTCAATGGAGCTGTTCACATCTTGCCGCGCGACGTCGCATGTCGTGCGTCGCAGAAGCATGTCGCAGGTACATGACCCTTTTTTTGCGATTTGCTATCTGCGATTTTGCGATTTGTATTGGTGGTGCTTTGCAAAAATCGCACAAAACAGTGATGTCACACGACATTATCGCACCATGTCGCGAATATGAAAATCGCGTGGAAAGTCGCACGATTTTCAAATCGCACAGTGTGAACGGGGCCTAAAGGTGAAACTCAGGAGAATTGTCAGGAGAAGAGAACAATCGGGACCAAATAGTCCATTTGGAAAGAGAGAGAAATGGGAGAATTTTTCTGGTTTGGCTATTTTGACCTAGAATTCTCACTTCTGCCAGTTCTCCTACGTTTCACCTTTATTGAATAGACCTGATAATAGGGTAAAATAGAACTTGACTGTTAAACAATCAGATTAATGTAAATTTGCTCATTTCTATTCTTTTTGTATTCATACACTCTGTACACATATTGCGGGGGTGAAAGGTTGCAAACTCTAGGCGGTGTCCAGTGGCGTAACTAGAAACCTGAGGGCCCCGGTGCAAGAATCCATGAAGGCCCCCCAACCCCCCCAAAAAAAGATCCATATTTTTACCTTTTTTTTTCCTGCAATATAAAAAAGATAGTATTGCCCCCAGCTCACATGGATATATATTGTCCCCAGCTCACATGGACATATATATTGCCCCCAGCTCACATGGACATATATATTGCCCCCAGCTCACATGGACACATATATTGCCCCCAGCTCACATGGACACATATATTGCCCCCAGCTCACATGGACATATATTGCCCCCAGCTCACATGGACATATATTGCCCCCAGCTCACATGGACATATATTGCCCCCAGCTCACATGGACATATATTGCCCCCAGCTCACATGGACATATATTGCCCCCAGGCCACACATGGATATATTGCCCCAGCTCATGGAAATACTGCCCCAACACATGGATATACTGCCCCAACACATGGATATACTGCCCCAGCACATGGATATACTGCCCCAGCACATGGATATACTGCCCCAGCCAGCTCATGGATATTCTGCCCCAGCTCAAGGATATACTGCCCCCATCTCATGGATATACTGCCCCCATCTCATGGATATTCTGCCCCAGCCAGCTCATGGATATACTGCCCCAGCCAGCTCATGGATATACTGCCCCAGCCAGCTCATGGATATACTGCCCCAGCCAGCTCATGGATATACTGCCCCAGCCAGCTCATGGATATACTGCCCCAGCCAGCTCATGGATATACTGCCCCAGCCAGCTCATGGATATACTGCCCCAGCCAGCTCATGGATATTCTGCCCCAGCCAGCTCATGGATATTCTGCCCCAGCTCAAGGATATACTGCCCTCATCTCATGGATATACTGCCCCAGCCAGTTCATGGATATACTGCCCCAGCCAGCTCATGGATATACTGCCCCAGCCAGCTCATGGATATTCTGCCCCAGCTCAAGGATATACTGCCCCCATCTCATGGATATACTGCCCCCATCTCATGGATATACTGCCCCAGCCAGCTCATGGATATACTGCCCCAGCCAGCTCATGGATATTCTGCCCCAGCTCAAGGATATACTGCCTCCATCTCATGGATATACTGCCCCCATCTCATGGATATACTGCCCCCATCTCATGGATATACTGCCCCAGCCAGTTCATGGATATTCTGCCCCAGCCAGCTCATGGATATACTGCCCCAGCCAGCTCATGGATATTCTGCCCCAGCCAGCTCATGGATATTCTGCCCCAGCTCAAGGATATACTGCCCCCATCTCATGGATATTCTGCCCCAGCCAGCTCATGGACATTCTGCCCCAGCTCTTACTTACCTGCTCTGCTGGCCCCGGGCAGGCTCCATCGGCGTCTTCTCCTCCGGCGTCTTCTCCTTGGCGAGCGGCCGCTGGAAACATCCAGCTTGGCCGCTAGCCGGAAACCACCTGATCAGCGCGAGGTCTCGTGCGCTGGTCAGGTGGTTTCTCTCCCACGTGAGCGGCCAAGCTGCATGTCAGCGGCCGCTCGCGTAGGGAGAGGGACGGCCAGCGCGTGGCTCCCAGATTCCGGCGCTTTTTGCCGGAATCTGGCGGCAGCGCTGGGCCCCCCTCCAGTGGCGGAATGCCAGGGCCCGGTCGCAACTGCGACCGCTGCGACCCTGGTACTTCCGCCACTGGCGGTGTCTCTTATCATGCTCACAGGGTTTGCAGTATTAGCATACAGGCAGAAATTGGCTTTGTGCCAAGTGCAGTAAATGTGATAAAGATTGATAATAAAAACTATATCCTGCATAGGGGATTTGTAGCGATCATAATTAGATTATCAGCAATGCAGCTTCCAAAAATACCAATAAAATCTAAAAGTAATATCTGTATGTGGCATAATGCCTGTTCAAGGAAATTACAGTGACACCTTGCATCTGTACTGTACAGGGATTTTCAATCATTATAACCCCCTGATTCTTATCCATGTACAGCAGTGAGTGACCCAGAGCTCTCCCTGTATTCTGCCCTCTCCCTGGCAGCTATAATACAGCAGTAAAGTATGTTGAAACGTTTGTTTCTATGACAGTGGAGGCTACTTCTTGAGGCTTCTTTATAGTGACACATGGTGAAGGCATGTGGTTTCAATCGTAATTTTGTTTTTCTCGGGGGTGCACACTAGATTTACATTAAAAAGATATGCAAATAGAGTTTTGTGTCGTTCACTGTATTACAGTTCCCTGATTTTCGGTGGTTCATTCGATAGGTTTAAACAGGCGAATCCCATAGGTTTCAATGTAAAAAAAGAATCCCCGTTTCTATTAAATATTTATTCAACCTTTTATCTTTTCATTTGCAGAAAAAAACTTTTTATTTATGGATTTTGTTTAGAATGTTTTTAGTATTTTTTTGTATTTATTTTTTAGGAGAAATGTCTCTATTCTCAATTATTTTAAAAAGACAAATCTTTTTTTTTTGTTTGCCGGACGCAGCATTTTTTTTATTTCTTTCCTCTAGTCTGGCTGCGTTCAGCGGGTACTGTCCATGGTGCTGAAACCTATGCTCGTTTGGCTGTGGAAGGCTAATTTAGGTCCTGGGGATATTTTGGACCTAGGGTAGGTAATTTTGTCCTCTGGGGCTAATTCTGACCCAAGGTCCAGTGGAGAGGCTTTACTCAAGAGGCCATCGTTTTACTTAACTGTGGAGAAATCTCTTTGGATTACTCCTCTTTTTACCTTGATTGGTGTAAAGGCCATGACACACTGAGTGCAATGCGACACACAATGTGGGAAAGCGGTGCTGTGCAATGTTGCGGGTCAGTAAGTCTTGTATTTTTCTTATCTGCCTTCAACTGGCGTCTGGTGGTGTAGCTGAGCGTCGAGAGGTGACAATATTGAACTTCAGCCAATCAACGCCTGCGTATAAATCGGAGTGGCGTGACTCAAATGAGGCACCAATCAAACAAACAAGCTGATTGTTGGAAATTACAGAAACCACACTACTTACCCTTCCACCACATAAGCGAGAACCACCCCCAAAGGTGACAGCCATGTAACCAGTCGAGCATTCTTCTTATTATGTCCATTATCAATGTCCCCTAGGACAGTGTTTCTCAAGTGGTGGGTCGTGACCCAAATGTGGCTCGCGACCAGGTCGCGGGGCAAGTGCCCCCAGGCCTCTCTTATGCCTGGGACCCACTGATGCATCTTACCTTCAGCAGTGGGTCACAGGTGGCACGGCTACCTCTGAATGTTCCAAGGTGCCACCTGGGGCCCGCTGGCTGCATCAGGTAAGATACTCTGTAATTGCAAGTTGGGGGGAGAGAATCTGTAATGGGAAGGTGTAGGGGTGGGACTCAGTGACTGGCAGCAGCTCAGTACTCCCAACACCATGAGCCACTGTGTACAATGCACATCTCAGTGAATCAAAAAGCTGTTGGGTAAGGGGGTGCTCCCTATGTATATTTGATTGTGTCAAATCCTTGATTGTGTCAAAACCCCCTTACTCAACAGTCTTTTGCTTCACTGAGATGTGCATTGTGCACAGTGGCTCCTGGTGTTGGGAGTACTGAGTCTCTGTCCGTTTGTTAATCTGTCCTTTTACCTATTTATGCATCCTTCTTTCTGAATATCTGTTATTCTGTCTGTCCATCTATATCTGTGTGTCCTTCTGTGTATTTTTCCATCTGTCCTTGTATCTGTCTTACTCTACATTTCTCCTCATCTCTCTCCTTTCTTCCTCTATCACTCTCTCCCTTTTACTCTATAAATCTCACTCCTCTACCTTTCCTGCCTGCCTCCTGATGTGATAATCCCTGCAGAAAACTAGAATGTACACTGGTAATTCTCAGCAGAATCACACACTGCTTCTTGAGCCCAGCCTCCCTGCATACCGGGGACATGCAGTGAGGTCAGTGGATGGTGAGGAACTGGCTAGTATCAGAGCCAGATATACACAGGTTACGTAGGTTCAGGTGCTCCCCAGGATCTGACTGCTCTCTGTGCTCCCCAGGAACTGGCTGCTTTCAGTGCTCCCCAGGAACTGGCTGCTTTCAGTGCTCCCCAGAAACTGGCTGCTTTCAGTGCTCCCCAGGAACTGGCTGCTTTCAGTGCTCCCCAGGAACTGGCTGCTTTCAGTGCTGCTCAGGAACTGGCGGCTTTCAGTGCACCCTAGGAACTGGCTGCTCTCAGTGCTCCCCAGGATCTGCATCGTCCACTCCACGCAGCTGCGCACTCTCCCCTCCACCTGCAGGGAGGAGGTGCCGACATAGTGAACAGTCACACCTCGAGCACAGCCCCACTGACTGTGCGAGAGGAGGACAGTCACATGACTGTCCTGCGTCAATCAATGCATAGGAGGCCAGCCTTCCAAGGAGGCATATTTTGAATGACTTGGACCAATGGTGCTTTCCCATTGATCCAAGCTATTCCATTGCTCTTCATTGCCTTTCTGAGGCACTGCAGAGCGTAGGTTCAGGAAGTAGGCAGTGCCAGATGCAAGCTGCAGACCTCAATCTCTTGGCCAGCTTGAGTTTATGCGATTAGCGCACCTTTCAGCTATGCAAATTGCGTAGGCTCAGGGAGGGCAGGCTGCCACTGCTGCAAAAAAATAATGTGTGCAGCGGCAGAGACAGATGGCGGGGGAGCGCAGAGCAGGTGAGTTTAAGTTTTTTTATAATGTTTTGTTATTCATTCAGTAGTGATTTAAATTTGAATTGCTTTGTCTACCATCACCCCAGACTATGAGACACTTATTAAGAGCAAGAAGCATCCTCAGTTTTCCCATACGTTCTAATTAATTTCATATGTTTCAATTAGTTTATTTTATTGGGTTTTTGCCTCAACAGCACTTTCGTTTTCATTTTCACTAGTGCCGTGATTACTGCACTATCCTTTTTGGAAAGAATCCCTGTTTGTTTACAAAATTGTTTAAAAAGTGCATACATTGTAGAATATTGCACACGTTGTTTTGTGGAATAAATTATGTTTAAGAAGTTCAATTATTTTTGGGTCGTGACTTAATGACAAAGGACAATTGTGGGTCTTGAGGGTCCAGAGGTTGAGAACCACTGCCCTAGGATTTTCACTGTCACATTAAACTTGTCCCCATCCACATTTTTCTTTTTTCATCCTGTCTCTGTTCTCCTATTCCATTCTTGGAATTAGAGGGTCAGAAAGAGTGCCCCGCTATGCTAGTCACACAGCTGATCAACCAGCATCTGGACAGCACAGCAAATGGAACGATGTACGGCCAACAAATATGGCAAAAAAAACCACAACAATTCCAGTTACAACTCTCTGAGGGCCCTCTATACATTTACTATTTTACAATGTTATGAATTTATACTAACAAATATGATTCAAACATCAAATCATTGCCTCCCTGAGAAACATTTACCCCTGTCATATGTTTCAGGACTAAATTTCCCATGATGCATAGTCTGACCACATACACTATATTGCCAAAAGTATTCGCTCACCCATCCATATGCGAGTCAAGGCAGGTGAGTGAATACTTTTGGCAATATAGTGTAGGCTGCCCATTATGGAAAATGTAGCTCACGGGACTACACAGAGCCAAGTTGGCCATCACTGACATATCCATTGAAAACTATGTCTGTGTTCGTGTATATGTCCTATAAAACCAGAAGGTTTTTTAGATAATTACCTTTTAACTAAATAATAATTCATTTGTGACTGAGGTGTCCCATGGTTCTCACTCGGATAATTGCTTTTGGTTGGCCATAATTCAGGAGTAGGTTTTTTTGCCCCTAACTGAGTTGATGAAACTGAAACGTTGCCCTGAATTTCGTTGGAATCATTTCAGAAAAGAACACAGTCCAAGAAACGGAAAATAAAACCAAACGTTGATGTATTTTTACAATTTGCACAGACTATAACCTCCATTAAAACCAATTCATTTAGAAGTATATTTTGGTGTCATGAACAATAGATTTGTTATTAATAGACAAAAAAGAGTGAATGAGGATCGATTTGTTTTGGTCATATTTGGGCAACCTGTTTGGTTTGCCTGAGAAACCCATTTCACTGGAACATGTTTCTTCCTGGGTTTGGGCAAAGGATGAACTGCTCAGGTTTGATTTGCATTAGCTTGTTCAGGAAGTCTTGCGACTGAAAAATGGTTATTGTGAAACACCCTCCTAAGACACTGAAACTTGCTGTAATGAACAAAAACTAAATTATGAGGGTACTGAAAACAGGGAGCAGCACTATTGGCCTAACCTACGATGGGTCTCCACTCAAGTCTCATAAGGTGTAGCTAGATGTGCCATTAAACCAGATAATCAACCTGGATGGGCAGCAAGTACTGAATGCCAAAAGAGACTCCTCTGCACAAGAGCAGGCCCGGACTGGCGTTTGCCTGGTAGACCGCTAGCCTTCCTTGCCGGTTGGCCGGCTGACAAAGCCAGGCACCCAGTAAGGCAGCCTAGGCTGACAGAAGAGGGCAGCCGATGAGCCCTATGACCTAATCAGAGGGAGCCAACCAGCCCCGCTGAGTAAGTCACATGGTGCTCGCGTGACATCATCAGCAGGGGCCGACTGCCAGCTCCCTCTGACTCGGTCAAAGGGGGTGCCCACACACATGCGGCCTAGGAATAAGGCGCGCGTGAGGGCGGGCCGGATCCTTTGGTTCCTTCTGCTGTGGCCAGCTATTATTATTATTATTATTCTTTATTTATAAAGCTCCAGCATATTCCGCAGCGCTGTACAATAAGCACAGTATAGACAGGGTTACAATACATTGAACAACATTTGACAAACAGTACAGGAGGAGATGAGGGCCCTATTCCCGTAGGAACTCACAATCTAGGAGGGTTGGGGTTGGAAACAGGAGGAGAGGACTGTAAGGTGAGAGTGACTGATGGTTGTGTCAGTGAGTTGGGTGGTAGGCTTCCCTAAATAGGAATGTTTTAAGGGAGCGTTTGAAGGAAGAGAAGTTAGGGGAAAGTCTGACAGTATGAGGGAGAGCGTTCCAGAGAGTGGGGGCCAGTGGCATAGCGTGGGTTGTTAGTGCCCGGGGCCAGCCAAAAATTGTGCGCCCCCCCCCAACCTGTGGACACGTTATCGATATTGCCCCAGCTCACACATGGATATTGCCCCAGCTCACACATGGATATTGCCCCAGCTCACACATGGATATTGCCCCAGCTCATGAATTTGCCCCAGCTCACACATGGATTTGCCCCAGCTCATGGATTTGCCCCAGCTCACACATGGATATTGCCCCAGCTCATGGATTTGCCCCCAGCTCATGGATTTGCCCCCAGCTCATGGATTTGCCCCCAGCTCATGGACATGCCCCAGCTCATGGATTTGCCCCCAGCTCATGGATTTGCCCCCAGCTCATGGATTTGCCCCAGCTTACACATGGATTTGCCCCCAGCTTACACATGGATTTGCCCCCAGCTTACACATGGATTTGCCCCCAGCTCATGGACATGCCCCAGCTCATGGATTTGCCCCAGCTCATGGATTTGCCCCCAGCTCATGGATTTGCCCCCAGCTCATGGATTTGCCCCAGTTTACACATGGATTTGCCCCCAGTTTACACATGGATTTGCCCCCAGCTTACACATGGATTTGCCCCCAGCTCATGGACATGCCCCAGCTCATGGATTTGCCCCAGCTCACACATGGATATTGCCCCAGCTCATGGATTTGCCCCCAGCTCATGGATTTGCCCCCAGCTTACACATGGATTGCCCCCAGCTTACACATGGATTTGCCCCCAGCTTACACATGGATTTGCCCCAGCTCATGGACATGCCCCAGCTCATGGATTTGCCCCAGCTCACTCATGGATTTGCCCCAGCTCACTCATGGATTTGCCCCCAGCTCCCTCATGGATTTGCCCCCAGCTCACTCATGGATTTGCCCCCAGCTCACTCATGGATTTGCCCCAGCTCACTCATGGATTTGCCCCAGCTCATGGATTTGCCCCAGCTCATGGATTTGCCCCAGCTCACTCATGGATTTGCCCCAGCTCACTCATGGATTTGCCCCCAGCTCACTCATGGATTTGCCCCCAGCTCATGGATTTGCCCCAGCTCACTCATGGATTGCCCCAGCTCATGGATTGCCCCAGCTCACTCATGTATTTGCCCCCAGCTCACTCATGGATTTGCCCCAGCTCACTCATGGATTTGCCCCCTGCTCACTCATGGATTTGCCCCCAGCTCATGGATTTGCCCCAGCTCACTCATGGATTTGCCCCAGCTCACTCATGGATTTGCCCCAGCTCACTCATGGATTTGCACCCAGCTCACTCATGGATTTGCACCCAGCTCACTCATGGATTTGCCCCCAGCTCATGGATTTGCCCCAGCTCACTCATGGATTTGCCCCAGCTCACTCATGGATTTGCCCCAGCTCACTCATGGATTTGCCCCAGCTCACTCATGGATTTGCACCCAGCTCACTCATGGATTTGCCCCCAGCTCATGGATTTGCCCCAGCTCACTCATGGATTTGCCCCCAGCTCATGGATTTGCCCCAGCTCACTCATGGATTTGCCCCCAGCTCACTCATGGATTTGCCCCCAGCTCACTCATGGATTTGCCCCAGCTCACTCATGGATTTGCCCCAGCTCACTCATGGATTTGCCCCCAGCTCACTCATGGATTTGCCCCAGCTCACTCATGGATTTGCCCCCAGCTCACTCATGGATTTGCCCCCAGCTCATGGATTTGCCCCAGCTCACTCATGGATTTGCCCCAGCTCACTCATGGATTTGCCCCCAGCTCACTCATGGATTTGCCCCAGCTCACTCATGGATTTGCCCCCTGCTCATGGATTTGCCCCAGCTCACTCATGGATTTGCCCCAGCTCACTCATGGATTTGCCCCAGCTCACTCATGGATTTGCACCCAGCTCACTCATGGATTTGCCCCCAGCTCATGGATTTGCCCCAGCTCACTCATGGATTTGCCCCAGCTCACTCATGGATTTGCCCCCAGCTCATGGATTTGCCCCAGCTCACTCATGGATTTGCCCCCAGCTCATGGATTTGCCCCAGCTCACTCATGGATTTGCCCCAGCTCATGGATTTGCCCCAGCTCACTCATGGATTTGCCCCAGCTCACTCATGGATTTGCCCCAGCTCACTCATGGATTTGCCCCCAGCTCACTCATGGATTTGCCCCCAAGGTCATGGATTTGCCCCCAGGTCACACATGGATTTGCCCCCAGGTCATGGATTTGCCCCAGCTCTCACCTGGATTGTTGCCCCAGCTCCGGCAGGGGGTTGAGGGGACCCAGATGCCGGGCAGCGCGGGAGCGCCTGCCCGGTCTTGAACAGTTCGTCCTGTGAAGTGGATGCGGCTGTGTGCGTGCGCAGCCGGTCACATGGTCCGGCCAGTCAGGTGGTACAGAGACTCAGTACCACCTGATTAGCCGGACCACGTGACCGGCTGCGCACGCACACAGCCGCATCCACTTCACATGACGAACTGTTCAAGACCGGGCAGGCGCTCCCGCGCTGCCCGGCATCTGGGTCCCTCAACCCCCGGGCCAGTTTTAGGGGCGCGAATGCGCCCCTAACAAAACTGCGCCCGGGGCCACGGCCCCCCCAGCCCCCCCACGCTACGCCACTGGTGGGGGCTGCGCGTGAGAAATCCTGCAGTCTATCATGGGAAGAGGTGTTGCGGGGAGAAGCTAGGCACAGGTCACTGTTTGACCTTAGGGAGCGGGCTGGGGTGTATTTGGTGATTTGTGAGGACAGGTAGTGGGGAGCTGAGTTAGTGAGGGTTTTGTAGGTAAGGATAAGGATTTTGAACTTAATTCTGCAGTGGATGGGGAGCCAGTGAAGGGACTCGCAGAGGGGAGCGGCAGAGACAGAGCGGCGGGTGAGGTGAATTAGCCTGGCGGAGGCGTTCAGGATGGATTGTAGGGGGGAGAGGCGGGACAGAGGGAGCTATGAGGTATGCGCGGGCTGCGCGGCTTGGCTGGGTTGAAATAAGTGATGTGTGATGTGTGCTGTGTGCTGGGGGGACGAATAATTGATGTGTGCTGGGGGGAATAATTGATGTGTGCTCGGGAGGGAAATAATTGAGGTGTGCTGGGGGGTGAAATAATTGATGTGTGCTGGGGAATACTTGATGTGTGCTGGGAGGGTGAAATAATGTGTGCTGTGGGGAATAATTGAGGTTTGCTGTGTGTGTGTGAAATAATTGTGTGCTGGGGTGAAATAATTGTGTGCTGGGGTGAAGTAATTGTATGCTTGGGAATAATTGATGTGTGCTGAGGGGGGTGAAATAATGTCTGCTGGGGGAATAATTGATGTGTGTTGGGGTGAAATAATTGTGTGCTGGGGGAATAATTGATGTGTGTTGGGGTGAAATAATTGTGTGCTGGGGGTTGAAATGATGTGCTGAGGGGGGGCTGTTTATGTAATGTGCAGTGTTTATGAGGGTGTCAGAGCTCCCCAGTAAACACTGCACCTTACTGTGGAGCTCTGTGATACGCTCCACACCGCACATTACTGTGGAGCTCTGTGACACCCTCATAAACACTGCACATTACTAATAATTCTACTGGTAATTTTTTTTTTTATATTATTCTTTATTTTAGAATTTTGGAATAGATAGACAATAAACCAAAGGCAAAAATTGGCCACGCAGGGCCATACTAAGTCATCTAAATAGACATACGAAAAACAAGAAAAAAAAAAACCAATATCTCACGGTATCTGCAATATCAAAAAGAGAGTCCTCCGTAGAAGAAAAGCACAGCAGAGACTAAAGAGAAAAAAAAAAAAAAAAAAGAAAGCGTCCTCAAATGATAGACGAAGCATCTCAAAAGATGAGGGGGAGAAAAACAGGGGGGGCATGTCAAAAAAGGATGGAGGGTCTCAGCATACTGGAGGGAGAGGGAAAAAGAAAATCAGCTTGGCAAAAATAAGGGGGGGGTGGACCAAAAATAGCCGCGCACAGCAATTAATCAGCGAGTGGGGAAGCAAGGGAGAGTCCGCGGGGGGGGGTCAGCTGAAACATCATGGGACGGCTGCGGAGAGGGAACGTAGCAGACCTATTTAGCCTGTGTCTAGCGGGAAGACCTCCTGGGCAGCCCCATCACACTAAGACCACCCATGGGGAACACGGCAGGTGGGCATCCATTGGACCAACTCCTCCACAACTAGAGCCGCTTCACAGGGCCCAGGTAAGCGTTGCAGCTCAGCGGCACACATCCCCTCGGCGGTCCACAGCATCCCCAGCACAGACAGCGCGGGGGAAGTAAACCGCATGGGATCCTTCTCTGTTCCGTCAGACCCGGTAGTCAGCAGCTCCCCGCCATTGTGTTCGCACTTAGGTCCTAGCCTCCACCCCAGAGACGTCAGCTATGCAGCTGGCCGTGAATCCATCCCCCGGCGGAACTCCCGATGAAGCCTCTGTCCTCCAGTCAGTCCCCAGGACTGCCATCAGCTGATGCCACATGCCACGCGTTATCGGGCTCTCTTCATCGACCACCCGAGCATCGACTCCAGACAGACCTCAAGGCCCTCCAAGATGGCTCCCAGACTTCTGGTGGGGGGTGAGCGACCCGGCCGCCGCCAGTCCGCACCAGCCCCCGGTATCTCCGCCTTGGGGGTAGCTGCAGCGACCGGAAGACGGGGGCCCTCCATCTCTGTGGCCTGCAGCAGCTGTGTACCCAGGTAAGGGGGCCGAGGAGAGATCACGTCGAACCTGAGCTGGAACCTAGGCCCCAAGATGGCCGCCGACAGGTCGTGTCCGGCATGGATCAGAGGCCCAAAACAGGTCATCTTAGGTCCGGAGGAGGGACTAAATGGGCTCCGGACAGCACTATTCCGGTGGCCAGCTACGTCGGTACCTCATGTGAAAATGTCCTCGCGTTTATAGTCAGCTGGAGGTCCTCAAGAGCGGCAAATGTGTTTTAAGCGGTTCCTGGCTTTAAGGCTAAGGTCAGACTAACGCAGTATTAACGTGCGTTTAGCCGCACTAAATCGCGGCCGTGCTAGCAGCAAATTACGTCCAATGCCGGGCAGCATACGAAGAACGGCCGCACAAAAGTGCAGGCCGTGCAATGCAAGTGGCAAACGAACGCATTTTTTCGAGAACGTCAAACTGCTAGTACTGAGGTACAGAGTGCGCTGCGTCCGCTAGCGGCATGTGTGCGTGATTAGGAGACGTCAGACGCTGCTAATGTCCGGCCAACATCACGTCCAGACGCAAAAAGTGTTTTATTGATAACCGTACAAAATCACGGACGAAAATATGCATCGTATGACCGCTTATCGCGTATTCCGTGAAAAAAATGCATCCCTTCGTTCGAATGCACTTTTTCACAGACAACGCGAAAAATGCATTAGGCACCGGGTGGCACTTTGACGCCTTGCGGCGCTGAAGTGCGGCCTAACTCCGGTGGGGACTGCCATCTTGGATGGCGGCTCCACCCCCGGGTCCCCCCCTCACTGCCTGACATCCTCACGCATAGCGTGGGAACCCCTACCTGCCCGGAATCCCCTGGTGGAGATAGTGGGTTCATTTGAACCCCAATATCTCCAGAACCGTGGCGGCTAGGGGGTCATGGAAGGTGTCAATCGAAAGGCATTTCGAATGATACCCAACATGACCAGGTATAAAGTAAAAAAATAAAAAAACATGTATTTTTTTGTGTGTTATTTTTATTAATGCAGCAATATTGTTCACATTTCAAATATAATGTGAACAATGATGCCGCACTAATGATTTTTTTCTATGGTGTGTGTTTGCTAAAAATCACATAATTCCCCCCAAAAAATGTAATAAGTCCCCATTTCTAATTTTTTTAGAAGCGCACCCCATAGAAAATATAACCGCAAATGTTCATGTGATAAAAGGTGAACTAGAACACTTTACACGCTGCAGATGATTAAAAATTCAAGTTTTATTGCATTTTTTGTTATAATATACAGGCAGAACATGACGTATACATATAAAAATGATATATTATGAATCTGCCGAGTCTGCCGGAAAGAACGATATATAATATGTCTGGGTCGTATAATAAAATGTGGCTTCAAATCGCATTTAAACATGATGAGCGAAAGTGGTAAAAATTAGCTCAGCGCACAGCGGTGAAATGCCTCAGCAGTGAAAGGGTTAAAGGAACAGTGAGTTTTCCATAAAATAAGGGTTAAAAATAAAAACGAAAAATTCCTTCAAATATCGTGCCTAGGAGGTCCCCATAACCTGCCCGTGAAGTGGCAGATTTGTAGAATGTATGGAAACATCGCCATCACAGACCCACACACGACACCTGGCACTCCCAGTCTGCATACAATGTATCAAATTCATGAGACTGGACTAATTAGAAGCACATGTTATGTCCAAACACTAATTAAACACCTGTTGTTTACGCCGTTTGAGAGCACAGGTCATTTAGAGGTGAGAATCTTTGCACCTAGACATTTAGACATTAGTTTTTAAATCAATATCTAATAAACCGTTGCTTATAATATTCTGCAGTAAAGAGTCTCTTTATTTCTAGATTTTTTTTGTATTTTTTTAAGCATTTTTTATACTTTTTTCAAATATATATATATTTTTTTCGAATTCGAACCGAACACGCCAAAAAGTTCGAAGTTTGCGAACTTGCGAACGGCCAAAGTTCGAATCAAACTCCGAACTGATCGAACCGAACAGCTCATCCCTAGTTACCATATTATATGACAATAATATCTAGCACCGTCAGTGGGGAATTGTATTAATTATGGAGCTTTCACTGACTGAACAGGAAATGTGCAGATAGAGTTTTATATACCCAGATGGGTGGAAAAATGTAATAAAATCCATTCAGGAACTGAATGATAGCTGTATATAAACATGACTGCTCAGTTCCTTATTTAAGCTAGCAAAAGTATCTAAAGTGAATGTTTTTCCTAAATAATTCAGATCATATAATATCAGCAGGATAATAATAAAATGTTGACTGTTTTATTTCTGTATTCACTATATTTCTAAAATTGTCGTGCTGCTTTTCCGAATCTGCTGCATTTTGTTTTTAATTAAACCATATTTTGTACTCCATTTGGACATAGCTGAAAAAGGAACTTTGATGGTAAAATTCATGTTTTGCTAATAAGAGCAGTTAACCCCTTTGCTGCTGTGTCATTTCACCCCCATGCAGGGCTGGACTGGGACAAAAAAGCAGCCCTGGACTTAAACCAGACTGGCCCACTCTGATATGCAAACATGCAGGGTCGGGTTAATATCTCTATGGGATCAAGCCGCATTTCGGCACTCTACCTGTGATTTCATTTCGCCAAAAATACAGTACATTCACAATTTAGTCGAAAATTCACTGTGTTTTACTGAAAATTGAGTCACTGAAGCAGTTATCGCCCATCGGCAAGAACCATCAAATTGTACCAATAACTGCTGAATCGTGCCTAATTGGCATCAGCAAATTTTTTAGGATTAAATGAGTTACTGAGGGGTTAATGTGTCACTGAGTGCACTGAAGAGGTTAACAGGTCTGTAAGAAGGGCTGAAAGGTTTAAATGGGTTACTCTGAGGGGAAAGCAAGGGGTTAAAGGGTCCCTCATGAGTGGTAAAAAGTTTACTCAGGGTGGACAGTGGGCGGAGTACCTCAGAATGTGTTAGGGGTTAATGGGAGGCAGTGACGTTTTTACCTGGTCACTCTGAGGGGTTAATGAGTCCCCCAAGGGGCAATGAGGGGGTTCATGAGTCCCTCAGAATCGGTTATGAATCCATGAAAGGCATTGAAAGGGTTAAGGAGTCCTCTAAGAGACAGTGAAGGGGTTAACTGGTCCCTCAGAAGAGGGTTAATGGGTGCCTCAATTGGTCATATCACTCTGGGAGGTGGTGAAGGGGTTAACAGGTCACCCAGAGGCAAGGAGGATGTTAATAGTCACACAGATAGGACAATGAGAGGGTTGAGGGGTCAGCTCTTACCATGTTGGCGCTTTCAGTCTCAGTCGGGCTGCAGTGGGTCTCGTGCTCTCTCTGGCCCTGTCCTCCATGTGAGCAGGGCACTTCCCGGGCCCTTGTGACGCCACTAGGCCAAGCCCTGACCTGTCCAATGACCTGCTGCTTGTCCTTGTGGGTGTATAGAATGGGGATACAGGGGTCCAATGGACTCTTGTCTCTCCTCTCAACAGTGTCATCATCTTCACACTTTTTCCCAACATTGGAAGTGAGAATGTGAGTTATTGCAGCAGGCGTTGCTTGCTTTACAATTAAAAACCAGCCAATGTTTCTGCTTTAGAACAAAAAATAGTGTTTTTAAAATTAGTTTATTCGTTTTATTGCTACAGTTTAAATGGTAACATTTGGATTCAATGGCCTGACACCTCACATGGCATTGTGTAGTGTATGGAACTAGATAAACAGATGTCCAAATGGCCCCTTCATCTCCTATAGGATTTACAAAGCCAGGCGGGGGTGGCTTCATTTATAGGTTCATTAGTGAATCATCACATCCTTGCAGGATGATTTCAGTGCACAGGGGCAGTCCTACAGTGAGGGCTATTAGCCCACCTGGTTAAGACCCCAAATCAGTGACCGAGCTGCGGCAAAGAGGCAAAGCGCTGGGCGCCTAGTGTAAAACCCACACATGTCCACAGCAAACGAGTTAACGAAGAGGAAACCTCACACATGGTTTCCTAGGAATTTTGCACTATATCTGGATTGGTGGGGGCAATTAACTGTTTACAAGACTGTGATAGTTTGTAGATATGTGCAGCACTTAAAAATTCAGCTTGGTTTGGTTTGGATTGTTTGCAAATACAATATAATATCAGATTTGGAAATAAACAGAATCAGCTGATTCTGAATATTGGAAGCTTCTGATATTTCGGTATCAGATCAAGTCGGAATATCAGAAACATCCAATATATTTAGCCTTTCCAATATTTAGAACCTTTCTGTATAATACAAAATAAATGGTCAGGGAGCTAGGGTTAGGGCTACTGCGAGAGTGGTTGGCTACGGATAGGACTACGTTTAGGTTTATGTTAGGGCTAGGCTTAGGGTGACAATTTATGTGTGCCATATGATTAGGGTCAGGGCTAGGGTTAGATTAGGGCTAAAATTAGGTTAGGGCTAGGTTAGGATTACAGTTTCTGTGTGCCATATGAATAGGGACCAGGCTAGGGTTAGGTTAGCTTTAGATTTAGGTTAGGGATAGAGTTAGGTTTTCGTTTCTGTATGTCTATGATTAGGTTAGGACTACAATTAGGTTAGGGCTGTGGTAAGGGCTAGCCTTAGAGTTATTATTATAATACTTTTTTTATATATAACAGCATACAGCATATTCCGCAGCGCTGTACAATGGGAGTTACAGTTCTTGTGTTTCATATGATTAGGGTAAGAGTTAGTTAGGGTTATAGTTTCTGTATGTCATAAGATAAGGGTGAGGACTAGTGTTAGGTTAGGGCTTGAGTTAGGGCTACAGTTTCTGTATGTCATATGTTATGGGTGAGGACTAGTGTTAGGTTAGGGTTAGAGTTTGGGCTATGGTTAGAGTTTCTGTGTGTGAGTCACACAATTATAGTCAGCGCTAGGATTAGTGCTGCGGTTAAGGTGAGAGTTAGGGTCAGGCCCACAGTTAGGGTTAGAGTTGTTATGTGTTATATGATTAGGGTTTGGATTATGGTAAAGTTAGGTTTACTTTATGGCTGTGATTAGAGCTGTTGTTAGGGCTAGAGTTAGGACTAGGGTGTCAAGATACAGGTTCCGGGGCGGCAAGGTCGAGCCAATGTGCAATGAATGAATCTTACAAGGCAGATATATACAGTATGTACTGTATATAAACAGATTTATTGAAAGGCACAGAAGAAATGACTAAAGGCAATAACAATATAGGAAGGGTTATACAAAAGAGGGAGAATGCTGAATAAATGATATCGATAGGTAAGCTGAAGTTACAGAGAAGGAATAGGCAGAAATGCTAGACTAGAACGAAGGATAATATAACAATATAAAAATGAAGCAGACACAGATAATGAACAGGGAAAATATATATATTATATATATTCAGATACAGAAAGGGGGAGCAATGGACTAGGAAGGAACTAGAGAGGATATATTATATATCCAGATTGCAGGTATTAGACAAAAGGGATACAGAGTATAATGGGCTATAACATGAACTGAGAAAGGATAAGCGGTTAAATGCAAGAGTACCGAATATATAAGAAACTGTAGATCAGGGGGAGAAGTAATAACAGCGTAGTATAATATAAAGGAATATATAAATATATATCTGAGTCCTCAGATAACAGTCTTATAATGAGTTCCAGGTAAGTCCTTGTAGTTCAAATATGAAGGAGGTCTGAGGATATGGAATTCCAGAAAGGTATCTTTAGAAATAAGTCCAGGAAGTCTGTAAAATAAATAGGATATCTAGGTGGTCTGCAGAATAAGGGTTTGGAGGAATAGGATGTCCAGTGGAGTAGAAGGTGATTCAGGTATCCAGGCAAATACAGAGTGGTTAGAGGTAGCTCATTACAGCTTGGAGATTCCAAGGCAAAGTGGAAGCATTGGTCTTTAGTAGGGATGAGCCGAACACCCCCATGTTCGGTTCGCATTCGAACTCAAACAATTTCAAAAGTTCGCGTTCGAACGCGAACACGAACCGAACTCAATGCAAATCAATGGGACTCGAAAGTTCGATTTTTAGAGTGCCCTCCAAGAGGGCATATATGCAAGATATTTGCCATAAAAGGTGTATGGGGGTTCGGGTAGCGCCCTGGGGGACAGGAAACAAGGACAAAAAGTTAAAAAAAGTTTTTAAAGTTACAGTGAGTTTTCCGTGAAATTAAGATTAAGAATAAAAAGGAAAAATTCCTTCAAATATCGTGCCTAGGAGGTCCCCATAACCTGCCCGTGAAGTGGCAGATTTGTAGGATGTATAGAAACATTTAAAAACAAAAAAATGACATTTCAAATGACGGTAAATGTTTTTCCTTTAATCTATTCATAAACAACTGCTTGGGGCGGCATACACAAAAGTCTGAATGTCAGGCGCCACCTAGTGGTTTTTTATGAGAATGTCTTCCCAATGGATTTCACTGAATACAGTGATAGTGAGTGGGATAGGGATTGTGGTGATGAAACAGTTCAGTATGTTATTGTTGACCTATACAGAAGTCCAGGGTGGGCTAGATCAGCAGCTCGTCTCCACTCACTAGAGGAAATATCCCAATTCCTCAAAGAGAGGCATATGAAAAAAACAGTGTGGTGGGACAGGCGCTTCTTCCAGCCAGTGGGGGTGTTCTTTAAGATGTTCCCTCTATTTAGATGGGGTCCAGCCCTCAAATAAAACAGAAACAAATATATTGCGCAGTATGTCAAGTAGATATATGAATAAACCCCTTTAGGGAGAATTGACTCTCATTTTTCAGTGTCTCAAGATCAGACACTAGATGTAACAGCAACTGGCAGCTTTAGGAATGCCGGATTCCCCTTACAGTACTCCAGCACCTTCTTTCCGCTCCTCAGCAGCAATTCAGGATTGTAGCAGTAAAAGTGAAGATCAGCACGCAGGGGGTGTAAGATTAATTAATTTATTAAGGTAAAAGATATAATTTCAATATAAAAAATGCATCTAAACGTGTTTCGCAGTATGAAGCTGCTTCCTCAGTAGATGCCAGTAGATTGCTCCTCCTATCTGATCTGAGGACCCGCAGGAATGCTGTCTGCGTAAAGACTGGAGCCTTGAGAGCTAGGGAAGGCCTCCTCTTCCCCCCGCTGCTCTGCCTCTAGTACCACATCTATAATTCCCCGCAGAGTGCGCTCCAGCAGGAACACTAAAGGAATTGTGTCACTGATGCATGCACTGTCCCTGCTCACCATCCTCATTGCCTCCTCAAATGGTGACAGTACAGTGCATGCATCATTGATCATCAGCCACTGCGGGGGGGGAACAAGTTGACCTGAACCTGACCTTGTGCCATACTCACACAGGTACTCATTAATGGCCCTCTGTTGCTTGTGCAGATGCTGCAGCATTGCCAATGTCGAGTTCCACCTGGTGGGCATGTCACAGATCAGGCGGTTTGTGGGAAGGTGGAATTCTCTTTGAATTTCTGCCAGGCGAACACTTGCTGGAAATGACCGTCTGAAGTGGCTGCAGACTTTTCTGGCCTGGCTGAGAAGCTGTGCCAGTCCTGGGTACCTGGTTAGGAAACGCTGTACCACTAGATTTAGGACGTGTGCTAGGCATGGTACATGCGTCAATTTACCCTTGCGTAAGGCGGAGAGAAGGTTGCTGCCATTATCACAGACAACCATTCCCAGCTGAAGCTGGCGTGGTGTTAACAATCTCTGCACCTGGCCCTGCAGAGCTAACAGAATTTCTGGCCCTTTGTGGCTCCTGTCCCCTAAATAAACCAGCTCAAGCACAGTATGGCATCTTTTTGCTTGAGCCATTGCGTAGCCCCTGCCACGTATCAGTTTAACCGCCACTTCAGAGACAGAGAAGGAGGAGGAGGAGGAAGAAGAGGTGGTAGAGCAGACAGACCTCATACAAGCAGCTTTCTGGAGGAGTGGTGGATGAACAAGCTCCAGCACAGAGCCCCGTCCTGAATCCCTCCCAGCTGCAATCAGAGTTACCCAGTGGGCCATGAAGGAAATGTAACGGGCCTGTCCATGCTTGCTGGACCACGTGTCTAAAGTCATGTGCACCTTGCTGCTGACTGCCTTTCCCAATGACTCCATAACATTGTCTTCCACGTGCTGGTATAGTGCTGGAATGGCCTTCTGTGAAAAGAAATGGCATTTTGGAACCTGCCACTGTGGTACAGCACATTCAGCAAATTCACGGAAGGAAGCAGAGTCCACCAGCTGCAAAGGCAGCAGCTGTAATGCGAGTAATTTTGCTAAGCTGGCAATTAGACGCTGTGCTTGGGGATGGTTGGGACTTTATTTTTTCTTACGCTGCAGCAGCTGAGGCAACGTAATCTGACTGCGTAAATCTTCAGCTGATGGGATGCTGTCACATTCTGAGAAAGGACCTGGTACACCCATTACTGTAGCATCATCCCTGTCAGTGGAGGTTGTAGGCAATGACATGGCAGGACATATAGTGGGGGTAGAGACAGATGAGGAGGAGGAGGACTTATGCAAAGTGTTGTGCCAACGGGATGCGTGGCAGGTGGTCATATGTCGCCTCAAGCACGTGGTACCCAAGCGTGGGATGTCTTTCCCACGCTTGATCCTCATCTGACATAGATTACAAATAGCAATGGTGCGGTCTGCTGCACATTTCTTAAAGAACTCCCAGACAGCAGACTTCCTGTACATGTGCATTGAGACAACAGCGCTCTGCACCTGAGCAGCTGTGACTTCTGATGCCTTGGACTGGCTACGGTTGGTCATAGAGGATGTTCTGCCTCGTTTTTGTTGTGCCTCCTCCTCCCTTGTCTACTCTGTTCGATCAGGCACCCAGGTGGAGTCAGTGACCTCTTCATCATCATCACCCCCTATCTCCTCGTCACTGGAGCCAACCTCGCAATATGCTGCAGCTGCTGGGGGAACAGGAGTACCAGTTCTTTGTGTGTCACTGGCACCCCCTCCCTCTAGGCTGATCTTACTCCCTTCCTCTACCTCAGAGTTTGAATCAGAGCACTGGAGTTGCTGCGCATCATCAAGCAGCATGTCACTGACACTGTCACTGTAGTCAAACAATTCAGCTGACTCCTTCGTGTATGATAGTGAGGCTACGGCAGGAGTAGCTGTGGACATGGAGGCTGAATTAAATGTTTTGGCAGCTGAGGTGGACTGTAAACCACTACAAGCCTGGCTGGCAGAGGACTTGGAGGATGAGGACGGCCTGGTTAGCCAATCCTGCAAATCCTCTGTATGTTGCTGCTGCTTAAGATGGCCAGCACCAGTTAGAAACAAGGACAAGCGTGCCCCTGCAGAGGATGCACCACGTCCACGATGACCAGGGGCACAGCCTTCCGACACAGAGGCTGCAAGCCCTCTTATCTGTGTCTGGGAGTGTCTGCCTGTCCTTTTTGGTCTTTTTGACATGATGAGTGATATATAGATTAAAGATATACAGAACTCTGATTCAACTGTGTTAACTAGATTAAAGATTTCCAGAACTCTGGTATAACTCAGTGAGACACCCTGATAGCTGGCAGCCAGTGACAAGACACAGATTAAAATTCGCAGAAATCTGCTAGAAGTATGTGGGACCCCCTGATAGCTGGCAGTGAGAAGACACAGATTACAATTCCCAGGAACCTCCTATAAATCAGTGAGACCCCCCTGATGGGTGGCAGTGACAAGACACAGATTACAATTCCCAGGAACCTCCTATAAATCAGTGAGACCCCCTGATGGGTGGCAGTGACAAGACACAGATTACAATTCCCAGCTATCTGCTAGAAGTGAGACCCCCCCCCAATAGCTGCTGGCAGTGAGAACACACAGATTACAACAATTCCCAGATATCTTGTAGAAGTGAGACCCCCCCAATAGCTGCTGGCAGTGAGAACACACACTAATAGAACAATCTCCTCTCAAAAAACACGTGCTGGGGCTGTGAGGGACGCCTTATATAGTGTGCTGCGGGACTTAGCTGTGTGAGCCCATGATTGGGCAAAATTTTCCCAATCAGGACTCTGAGCCGTGATTGGCATAGTCTTGCACCTGTCTTGCACCTGACCTGTGGTCAGGTGCAAGGCTGTAGCCAATTACAAGCTTCAGGCCAGTGGAAAAGTGCATTGTGGTGCATTGTGGGTGAACTCGAACTGAACACGTGGAAATGTTCGGAGTTCGCGAACAGCTGAACGGCCGATGTTCGATGCCAACTCCGAACAGATCGAACCGAACAGCTCATCCCTAGTCTTTAGGTGTGGCCTGGTTTTATGCAGAGCGATTAGCTGAATTACACACCACCTGAGCGCTGCATGGTAGAGGTGAGTCTTGGCAATACTATTGAGAGTCACACTACTATGAGCCAGCACTAGGTTTAGGCTTTTTATTACGCCAGCTGCGCTCCTTACATAGGGTTAGGCTTACAGTTTTTGTATTTCATATGATTAATAAGGTAAGAGAGCTAGGGTTAGGTTTCGGGTTAGGGTTACAATTTCTCTGTGTCATATGATTAGGGTCAGGGCTAGGGTTAGGTTAGGGCAGGGGCGTAAACTACCAGGGGTGCAGAGGGTGCCACTTCACCTGGGCCCTTGAGTCCGATGGGACCAGACTCGCCTGACTAGGCCTGGGGGTTTGTATATATATATTAGGGATGCACCGATACTAGTATCGGTATCGGGGCCGATATTGCCGTTTGCACGAGTACTTGTGCTGGGCCGGCTTGCCGGTATCCGCGGGGCTGGGGAAGCTGGCCGCGTGCATGAAAAGCACGCGGCCAGCGTTCCCCTCCGGCGCGCCAAATACTCACCCTTCCTGAAGGTCCGGTCGCTGGGCAGTGATGCGTTCCCGCGGCCACTGGGCGCTCCTGTGACGCTGCCTCTCGGCTGGAGGCAGCGTCACAGATGCGCCCGGTGGCCACGTGACCGCATCACTGCCCAGAGACCGGAACTTCAGGAAGGGTGAGTATTTGGCGCGCCGGAGGGGAACGCTGGCCGCGTGCTTTACATGCACACGGCCAGCTTCCCCAGCGTTCGAGCTGGGGGTAAATCCATGAGAGCTGGGGCAAATCCATGAGAGCTGGGGGCCAATCCATGAGACCTGGGGGCCAATCCATGAGACCTGGGGGCCAATCCATGAGACCTGGGGGCAAATCCATGAGACCTGGGGGCAAATCCATGAGACCTGGGGGCCAATCCATGAGACCTGGGGGCCATATCCATCAGAGCTGGGGCAAATCCATGTGAGCTGGGGGCAAATCCATGAGACCTGGGGGCAAATCCATGAGACCTGGGGCACATCCATGTGAGCTGGGGCAAACCCATGTGAGCTGGGGGCAAACCCATGTGAGCTGGGGGCAAACCCATGAGACCTGGGGGCAAACCCATGAGACCTGGGGGCAAATCCATGTGAGCTGCGGTCAATCTCATATAAATTTTTATATGAGGTCTGTTCCTATTGGAAAGCGTCACATGACATTAAATAAAAGTATCGGTACTCGGTATCGGTCTTAAAAAAGTGGTATCGGTGCATCCCTAATATATATATATATATATATATAGAAAAGTCCACACAATTCAGCACACATCCATGTAGTAAATGAATACTTATCTTCTGCCTCGGTGCTATATCCCAAGAGGTTTCTCTTTGGCAGTCCTATATATATATATATATATTCATTTTATTTAAAATTTATTTTATAATTATTTGTGAGTTTTACTTTGGAGCTCTGTGATGCGCTCATACACACCACATATTACTGTGAGTTTTGTTGCTGTAAACCTCTGTGATTTACACTGATACACTGCCAGGTCCTAGAGGCCCTGACCCCCTGGCGCCCCCTTTCTATGCCACATCCTGCATTCCCTATGCAGGTTCCAGGACTTTATCAGACTATACACATTCCTGGACTCTGACATTCTACCCTGGAACCTCACCTGCCCTTCATCTTCCCTCATCAGTCCTGCATTTAAGGAAGTCACACCCTCTACCCTGGACTTCCTCATTGAAGTCCCAGACTGTGTTCCGGTGCAGAGCTATTCCTGAACCCTTCTTTGTGGTATCGCCAAAGACTGCCTAAGGACCCCTGTTTCTACCTGAACACTCATTCTCCATACCGGTACCCCCTTTTGCTCCCTGTTTCCCCCATCTGGAACCCCGTGTATCAGACCCCCTGGATATGGACTTGGACCACCCTGCCTGCCGCCTTGCCTAGACCCCTGAATTCCCAACGACCACTCTATTGATATATCCCTACTGGTACCTTTGCCTGAATGTCTGTTATCTGTATTGTTTAGTGTTATTCATTATTCATTGTCTGCCCCATCTGCTGTTAAGTTCCCCTTGTGTCTATTTCTGCTTTCCACTGCTCTAGACTCTTATTCTCATCTTTGCTATCCCTCATTCCTCCTCCTTTCTATGTACTTCTATATTGTTTTCTCTTACCGCTCATCCCACTACTCTCAGTCATCCCTCTTGCCTCAACCTCCTTTCCCTGCATCTTCTCTCCTCCTAAAGCTATTCCCCTCTGTGCCCAGTCTCCTCTCTTGTCTGGTTTGTGTCTCTTGTTTGGTTCATGCTTCTTGTGTTGTTGTGTTTTAATATAAATAAACTCTTTTGTTTATTTTGCAAACCTGCCTCACTGCATCTTGGGCTCACTACCACACCTGCTGCATCATCAATCAGTCTGAACCCTGACATACACACTGCACATTACTGTGCGTTTTATTGCGGTGGAGCTTTGTGATACGTTCATACACCCTGCACATTGCTGTGGAGCTCTGTGATACGTTCATACACACCAGACATTGCTGTGAGTTTTATTGCTGTGGAGCTCTGTGAGATACACATAGTGCACATTACATTAAAAATGAGATGGACAGAAGAGGTCATAGTGGACCTGGAAAAAAATGGGACACTGATTGTCTGGAGTCAACATTGTGGACCTGGAGGGGACCGATGCATGTTGACGGGAGGGTGGACAAAACATGTTCTGCCTAGGGTCGGGGGGCCCCATCATGGTTCCTGAGGTTTCTAGTTACACCTCTGGGTTAGGGCTATGGTTAGCCTTAGCTTAGGGTTAGGGCTAGTGTTACAGTTTATATGTGTCATATGTTTATTGTGAGGACTAGGGTTAAGGCTAGTGTTAGGGTTAAGGCTTGGGTTAGGTTAGGGCTAGGGTTACAGTTTCTGTGCATCATATCGCTAGGGTTAGGCTAGAGTTAGGGTATAGGAGTACCTTTTCTTTAAAAAAATTGACTATTCCGGCTATATCCAAATTTTTTCGATTATTTTCAGACCTGACCAATTATAGTCGGAAAAACTTGGATTGATTTGATTTTTTTTAATTCAGAAAATGATTTGGTTCTGACATTGGCAATCCAGAATTCAAGAAGATCCGAATTGCTGATATTATGGACCAGTTCCGTATAGTTTCTAACCGAAACACACATGTCTAATAGAGGGTTTCAAGAAATTGCATGCTTCCAACTCCTGTGGCTGCATAATAAGCGGGGGCTCTATTCCCCAACGTCACATTCCATCCAAGACACAAGCCCTATTTGCGTCTATAGGCTAGGGTCAGACGAGCGCGTTTTCTACGGACTGTAGGACTGCAGTACGAACGCACTTTTTGATGGAAGATGCAATAGTGGTCACACAGTCCGTTTTTGTGACTGACGATATTTTTGTGGATGTAGAAGGGAAAATAAATTAAAATGAAAACAACATTTTGTCCGTCAAAAATGCTGGACGTATAAAAGCAGTCCATCTGACCACGTTCCATCACTCACACAAAGCTATGCGGACGTGGCGCACTCCACACGTCCGTTCTAGCGGTTCGACATTCTTGCTAACCTGCGTCAGTTTGCCGCGTCCGTAGTGAGTCCACACTTCCGTGCGGACGTACTTTGAGTGTGGGCCTTCATTGGTCATGATTATCTGCTACCATGGACGTACTAAAGTGCGGCTACACGGACGTTAACACTGAGTTCGTCTGACACCAGCCTAACTGTACATTAATGTTTTCTATACTTTGTATGGGAGACGTAGCTGATTAAGAAAGAGCTATTACAACGATCTTGTTCTCCATCTGCTTTTGTTTCTTTTTAGAATAATGTCAGACTTTCTCTCCTTAAATAATTCGGCAGATGCTGCTGACAATAATAGGTAATGGGAAAATAATAGGATATATATATACAGTATATGTTATCAGTCAAACCTGACATACTAACTAAACTTTCTGGTGGATAAACACCAAACTGTCAAAGTCCACGAGCAAGAAAACAGATGCTAAAAGATCAGATGATAAAATAATCTCCTTGTGTAAAAAAAAATTTTAATTTTAGCTTTTTATGCATGAACCTACGCATTGTTAAATCAATTATCACTTATAAAATAACTGTAACAAGCTGAGTGCTGACCAGGGAATTTTAACGAAATGAACAGGAATGTAGTATTTTAGGTCAAAATAAGAAAATTGAATATATAGCTGTCTTAGGGATTTTTTTTTTTCCAATTTAGGAAATGTTGTCTTCGAGTTTAGAATTCCCTAGCCCAGGGGTCAGCAACCTTGGCTCTCTGATGTTTTTGGAACTACATCTCCCATGATGCTCAGTCACCCATTAACCTGACTGAGCCACATGGGAAATGTAGTTCCAAAAACATCAGGGAGCCAAGGTTTTTGACCCCTGCCCTAGCCTATACAGTACTATAAAACGTTACAGGCTTTAATCAGCATAATAATAAATTATAATATTGTTCCAGGGTTACACTAAAGCCATAGAAGAGGACGCAAGGCATGCTGACTAGTCCGGTCCTGATGCAAATAGCATCCTTGCTCTTTATTACCATTTACTAATGGAATATAGTGAGTTAGTCTTTATCTATATCACATGAAAGATGCCACGAAGAATAAAAAAAGAAAAAAAAATCAGACAAATCATCAAAGTAAATAAGAAGACACTGCACACACAGTTACTTTCTATTGCTGGTAATACTGTATTCTTAGAATATAAATTCATCTAAAACTTTATACAAACATATTCATCACTTTAAAACCAGAGGTCAGCCGCATCAGCTCTCTTAATTTTTAGGAAATACATTTCCCATAAGGCTGTGCCAGCCTAATGAGTAGCTGGACATCATAGGAGATTTAGTTCCAAAATATCTGGAAGACCAAGGTTGCTTACCCTTGTTTTAAATGTTGCGTTTGAAAACGCTGTTAGTGAAATAATACAATTACATACACAACATTTGCTTGTACATTTGTATCTCCAGCACTGTATCACTAGAGTCATTTGTAAAACTTTAATTATCTATCGCTTCCTTACAATATGCGCTTGTTTGAGGACAGTCCACATTGTCTCTTGTTTTTGTCAACATTTCAGGGCTATTCAGAGATAGGTGAAAACCAGGAGAATGTCAGGAGAAGAGAACAATCTAGACCAAATAGCCGATTTGGAAAGTGAGATAAATGGGCGAATTTTTCTGGTTCGGCTGTTTTGACCTAGAATTTTCACTTCTCCTGTCATTCTCCTGGTTTTCACCTCTCTCTGAATAATCCTGCTAGTGTTTGTTAATTCATGTATGTTCTTTTTTCCCCGCGTTGATTTGTACAACACACCAGAATATTTTGCCACAGTACAAATAATGATTTTAAGAAATCCTGTATTTTTCTTACTTCTTTGAAAAAATATCATTATAAAACAGCAGAGTAAAGCAGAGAAATATTTCAAAAGCAAAAGGTATACTCTCATACATTAGGTAGACGGTTAGAGAATTGTTACATATGTATGGATAAAGGGTTTACCAGTAGGCGCTGTATGAATAATTGTGCATTTACATGGAAATTATATATATATATATTCATTTACAATAATAGATATTGCATCTTAAATTAACAGATCTAAAGAAATTGTGGAGAATTATTAAAATTAAAGAAGAGGACAAAAATTTGAAATACGTATATTGTCCCTATTTTATATAAATATATATACACACGTACACGCATACATGCCATACATACACAAAGATATGAGAGAAGGTGCACTTACCATTGGTCACTTGTGTCTGGTCCAGGGGACGCCTTTGTGGACAGCTTGGTCTCAGCTGGAGGTGCATGTAAATAGCGCAGGAGGACTTGCAGCCCTCCTACAGCTCAGCGCTCCTGGGCTTGAACTGTCACAAGCTAGCCATTGGTTTCAGAGTCAGGGGAACTGATGTACTCCTTTTGTTACATAACCTCTAGATTCAGCAATCAAAGCCGCGTGCTCACTACAGGAGGCAGGAGGACACAGGCGATGCTGAACAAGGCTGCTCTGTCTGTTTAGTCGCAGGCAGTCGGGAGTCCAGGGAAAGTTAATTCAGATTCCTTAACTCTGCCGCTGCCAACCGTGAAGACGTGCCATCTCTGCAGCGCGACGCGCTTGTATGGTGACATCAGGAAGGCTGACAGCGCGTTCGAGTCTTTATTTAATGGGAAGTCTGCCAGGCCACACTGATCAAGACAAAACAGATGCTATCCTCTGGATCGTAAGCTTGTCTGAGCAGAGCCCTCTACACCTCTTGTTTCTGTCTTCTCAAATGTATCAGTTGTTATTATCCCAGTTCTACCAAACCCAATTTATATCTTGACGCGCTGCAGAAATGCTGGAGCTATATATACAGCGCTGCGGAATGTGTTGGCGCTTAATAAATAATAATAATAAAAATATATGAACTATAATAATAATACTAATTCACGAGAGGGAAGGCGGATTATGGAGGAATCACAATGAAAACCAAATAGCAGTAAGTGCCAAAATGTAGGTTGTTCCTTTTTTTAACCATGGTACAAAATATTGGACTTCATTACAATCCAATGCATTGCCTGCATTGTTACCAGGCGCTAAGTCCTGGGATGCGCGCGGCAGCACTAAGCGCCGCCGCGAGCATCCACTCGATGGAGTCCATAGGTCACATGACCTGCCGGATCTAGCCTCGCGAGATCCGGCAGGTCAGCGTAGTGATCCGCAGGGAGAGACTGGGGGACTATTTCCCCCAGTCTCTCCCTGCTCCCGCCAGACGGAGTAGGCGGACAGAGCCGCAGTCTTCGCCGTTGGATAGTAGGGGAGTATCTGGATTTTGGGGGGGGGGGTTACTGCTGGTGCTAACGGATTCTGCAGCAGTGGAATCTGTTAGCACAAAGTCCAGGCAGTGGTTAACTTTCGTGTAACCAGAGCCGGACGTTAATCAGCGTTAGGACTTTGTAATCCTAATGCTAATCAACACTTTGCACCCCCCATGTTAAGTATAGGGAGCGCAAAGTACAGTAACCACGTGCTGAAAAGTGCACTGTACCAAACGGTAATGAGTTTCTTAACCCTTTAGCGTTTGGATTGTAATTTGCGTTGGCTACCAGGGCTAACGTTAACGCTCAATCAGGTGAGCGCTAACGTTAGCACCCAGAATGTAATGTAGCCCATTGTGTTTTCAAATTTTTTGTTGTATCCTCAAGTGCATCCACCATCATTTTTGTTACGGGATTATTGGGACAATGCACCGAAAAATAATATAATTTTTGCATAAAACTGCAGCAATGAGAGTGCGGGTTAATAATTTTAACTGCAAGCAACTGCAAGCCAGATGGTGATTTAAAAGGTACTTTCCTGTTAACCGGACCACATAAATTTTTATAGTTTCATAGACAGAATAAACTGAGTAAATTGTCATAGTTTTATTTTCATAGATAACGAACTGAATAAACGGGAAGACAAACATATGAGAATATGTGACAATTAATAAACCGTAACATATGACAACATGACTTATAATTGAGATACTGGTGGCCAGAAAGTTAGGATTAGGGTTAGGGGGTTAGGGTGTGAGGGTTAGGGGGTTAGGGTTAGGGGGTTAGGGTGTGAGGGTTAGGGGGTTAGGGTTAGGGGGTGAGGGTTAGGGTAACCCTAACCCTCTAACCCTAACCCTCACCCTCTAACCCTAACCCCCTAACCCTCTAACCCTAACCCCCTAACCCTAACTTTCTGGCCACCAGTATCTCAATTATAAGTCAAGTCATGTTGTCATACGTTACAGTTTATCAATTGTCACATGTTCTCATATGTTTGTCTTCCTGTTTATTCAGTTCATTATCTATAAAAATAAAACTATGACAATTGACTCAGTTTATTCTGTCTATGAAACTATAAAAACTTGATGTGGTCCGGATAACAGGAAAGTACCTTTTAAAATACTTTATGTACTTTTGAGATGACATTCAATTGTATTGACTGTATTTGATTTGCTGTTGTTACTATTGACACACAGGAGGATGATGTTAAATCCTTACAGCTTGTATATTGCTGCACTGCAGCACACCTCTGCCCTCACCTGTCATTTATAGAGCACTTCCAAGCTCTGACCTGAAAAATCACTCAAATCGCATCTTCTGGAATCCGTTATGTGATTATAATGTCAAATCAAATGATTCACTTTAAAAATGATAACAATAAAAATTGTTACAATATTGCCACACATTACAAATAACAAACAATGTAATGTTGCAGTGATAAAAATATTGTGTTGCCGTTCTACAATGTGCTTCATTTCAGTGATAATCTAGTAAAACAAGAACCCCACAACATAGATTTAGAGGACCTTTGGGTTCATGAGATCTTAATCTTAGACTTAAGGAGGATATATAAGGTAGAGTTTAAGCCTAATGGGACCAGCCTGCCTTTCCAAAAAGTGGCTGGCTTTAACCCCTTGGGGGCCGGAATGCGATTCGGCGCTAACAGGCGCCAGATCACGATACTCTCCCGGAGCTGGCCAACATCTTGGATGTCGGCTAAGCTTCCGGGATCTCCCCCTGACAACTGGCATCATTGTGTATAGCGCAATGACGTCAGTTCTGGAGTTAACCCCTAGCTGCCACCAATGGTGGAGATAGGGGGTTCCAATGAACCCCCCTATCTCCCGATCCGTGGCAGCTAGGGTTTAATGTTTGATATCGTTGGATCGACCAGAGCATTGCCTTTCCAATGATACCAAACATCACCATGTTAAAAGTTAACAAAAAAGGGGGCGTGGCCGGCTGTCTACTGGAGAGGACGTGTTTTCATGGAGCTCCGCATGTCCTCTCCTCCTAGGGACATATAGATGATTTTACCCACAATATTTTTGATGATGCTGAATCCTAGGAGGCTGGCCATCGGTTCTGGAATGTCCGGAGCCCGTTGAGTCCCCCGCTCCGGACGAGAGACAACTCTGGCAGCTGCTTTTTGATAACCGACACGTGGCGCAGGTGGCCATCTTGAGGCCTAGCATTGGGCTCCTGCCGACTCAGGACTCTGTCCTCGCCTTCCTCCAAACGGAGTGCCGATCGCAGTCTGAGGGGACGGAGGGCCCACGTCGCCCGGCTGCTTTGGGCAGAAGTTTCATGGAGGTGGCAGACGGACCCACGGAATGGCGGCGGGATGGACCCCCTCCCCCCGCTGAAGGTGAGGGGGTTTTTCTTTCCGGCTTGGACGCCTGCTTACTGATGCTGGCGGGAGAGGACGAGGAAGGCCCACTTACTGCAGGATTTTGGCGCAAGATGATGGCTGCGTTGCGAGGCTGCCAGGAGGAAGGGATCCCGAAGAGGGAGGTGATCGGGGCTGATACGACCATTGAGATTTGCTTACCTGCCGCTGACCCAGTGGAAGAGGGCACTGAAGACGGCGTCTATGAGGTGGTACTGTCCCGGGCGCTCCAACCATCCCTGCGATCCCTGGCTCCAAGTGCTCGTGGAATTGATGAGACTTGCGAGCCCAGGGAGATGGCCGTTTTGACGAGTCAAGGGCTGAAGGCTTTTCCTCGCCGACCGGAGAGGGGTGGCGCTCCCCGACCAAGGGCCTGGATGGTTCTGACGCTCACGCCGAGATCTGACCCGATCCTGCCGAGGGCTTATGGTAATGGAGCATGCGGTGCGTTTGGAGCCTTGCTGGAACCTGAAGACCTTCCTCGTGGCTACGAGAGAGTGGAGGCCAGAGGATCCGGCCTAGTGGGTGACACGCTGCCTGTGCCATGTCCCTTGCCGTTTGTGGACGCAGGCTGAAGAGATTTTTAACCTAAATTTTTGAGTCTCCTTGTTTTCGGGAACTTCTCCCCAGTTATTCCCCCCTGCGCCTTTTATGACGAAATGGACAATTTCTGAGACCGTTTTGAGACTTTTTGGTTTTTTATTTTATTTTCGTTTTGTCCCCTTTTCCTTTTTTTTTTCTCTTTCTCTGCAGTATTTCAGATGACCTTTGCTATAACCCTTTTGATTCTACCTATTAATATGCTGACATTTTTATTGCTTTCGGTTAGAGTATTTCGACAGTTGGCTTTTCTTTTCTTTCCCACTTACTTTTACCTTGAAACACCTAAGATGATCTTGTTATTTTTAGGAGTAAATGTGGGTTTTATTCTTTCTCAGAAGCACCTGCAGACTTTCGTTGTTGTTGTCCCCCCCCCCTCATTTTTACTTCCCCACCCCACCCCTTCCCCCCCACTACGACATATTGTTAATTTGAAGCCGAGATTCCCCCATCCCTTGATAGTTGTTATTACTATGTGTTCCCCTGAGACATCTCCCCCCTTAGTTCTTTTAAGCTGAGACCCCCCCCCTTTCGGGGGATGTTTGTTATTTTTCACAAGTAGTAGTACTTATGCTGTGGTAGGCCCTGCGTGGCCCTTGCATTAATACGTTTGATTGTATGCTGCCTTCTTTACAAAATAAAAAATCTTAAATACAAAAAAAAAAAAAAAGTTAACAAAAAAGAAAAAAGAAAATAAAGAAATATTTAGAAAAATAAAATAAAAATAAAGTATTTTTTTGTTTTGTTAATGAAGCAATATTGTTCCCATTTCAATTACAATGTGAACAATGATGCTGCACTAACGATTTTTGTATGGGGTGCGTTTGTTAAAAATCACGTAATTTTCCCCCCAAAAAAATGTAACAAGTCCCCATTTCTAATTTTTTCAACAAGCGCAACTCATAGAAAATATAACCGCAAATGCTCGCATGTTAAAATGTGAAAAAAAAACACTTCACACGTTGTAAATTATTAAAAATTCTACTTTTATTGCATTTTTTTGTTATAATATACAGACAGGACATGACGTATACATCTATACTATAATATAATAGAGTAAGGCTTGGCGTGTCCGTCGTCAAGCCTTACTCTGCGCATGCGCGCGCAACCAGCGGCGGTTGGTTGCGTGCGCATGCAACCGCCGCGGCACGAGCCGGCTGCCGGCTCGCCGCAGCGGTTACAAGATGCACACAGCAGCCGGGTAGAGGCTGCGCTCGCAGCCTCTACCCGGCTGCCGCGCGCATCCAACCCCCGAGCGGCGAAGGGAAAGGTCCCTCCGCCGCTCGGGGGTTGGATGCGCGCGGCAGCCGGGTAGAGGCTGCGCTCGCAGCCTCTACCCGGCTGCCGAGCGCATCCAACCTCCGAGCGGCGCCGGGGAAGTGAAAGTTTCCCCACTTCCGCTCTTTGAAGGACCCAAGCCCCGGTCACGTGACCGTGGCTTGGGTCCTTCAACGAGCGGAAGCGGGAAACTTTCACTTCCCCGGCGCCGCTCGGAAAGGTAAGTATGGGGCGGCTGTCCGAATGCCAATAGAGCATTCGGACAGCCGCCCCATGTCTGAGCTGGGGCATATATCCATGAGCGCTGGGGGGCATATCCACGAGCTGGGGGCAGTATCCATGAGCTGGGGGCAGTATCCATGAGCTGGGGGGCAATATCCATGAGCTGGGGGGGCAATATCCATGAGCTGGGGGGCAGTATCCATGAGCTGGGGGACATATCAACGAGCTGGGGGCAGTATCCATGAGCTGGGGGGGCAGTATCCATGAGCTGGGGGGGGGCAATATCCATGAGCTGGGGGGCAATATCCATGAGCTGGGGGGCAATATCCATGAGCTGGGGGCAGTATCCATGAGCTGGGGGGCAGTATCCATGAGCTGGGGGGCAGTATCCATGAGCTGGGGGCAGTATCCATGAGCTGAGGGCAGTATCCATGAGCTGGGGGGCAGTATCCAGGAGCTGGGGGGCAGTATCCATGAGCTGGGGGGCAATATCCAGGAGCTGGGGGGCAATATCCAGGAGCTGGGGGGCAATATCCAGGAGCTGGGGGGCAGTATCCAGGAGCTGGGGGCAGTATCCAGGAGCTGGGGAGCTGGGGCAATATCCATGTGCTGGGGCAGTATATCCACGAGCTGGGGCAATATCCACGAGCTGGGGCAGTATCCACGAGCTGGGGCAGTATATCCACAATAGACTGCCCTCTGGGCAGGCTTTCCACCTTGTATAATAATGATATATTATGAATCTGCCGAGTCTGCCAAAGCAAAGTCATGATTTATGTGGGACCCAGACAAATTGTATACCATTTTTTTCAGGAGATTCAAAATATATCATTACAATAGGTCATTTCATATCAAAATACCGTATCAAGATTTGCCAAAAAAATGGAAATTTCTATTTTAGAGTTCAATCATTTTCAAAATGTAAATTTATTTTCCCCCATTACAATCCAAAATATTTGGCAGGGTATAAAGAAAATTCAGAAATGGAGAACCTATTACTCAATTATTCTAAGGAAATATGCAGTTTTAGGCCGGCGTCAGACGAACGCAGTGATCACGTCCGTGTTGCCGCACAATTTTTTATTTTTTTTACCCCCTATCTCCACCCCTATCCTTCCTTAGGAGTCAATGAGGACGTTCCCCACACGTCCTCAGCAGTGAAAGGGTTAAATTTAAGATTTTAATTCTGAAATAATGTCTGCAAAACAAACATGAAGAAAATGGCCTCCCAGGGCCAAAACGAGTCATCCAAAGAAAAGTAAATGGCCGCGCAGGGCCATAATACGTCAGCTTAGGAGAACACAAGACATCAGAAATACCAACAAAATGTCTAGTAAGGACAGACTGAGAAAAATAATGAAGAGTCAGCTGAAAACATCCAATATAACGCACAGGTGGGGGGGGGGGGGAACAAAAAGTCACTAAAACCAACCTAAAAGTCTCAGCATGAAAAGAGTGTGGGGGGAAAACAATAGAGGTACGTAGGCTGCAAAACCATGTAACCAAACAAAATTAAATGGTCTCGCAGGACCACGTCATCTATTGTATTGCATAGAAAATAATAATAAAAAGGTAAAAATAAAAGTCATCTAAGGGAGAAAGAGAATAAACAAAAATGGCAGAACAAACATGTCCGCATAGTAGGTCACAAAAAGAAAAAACAACCGCTTACAGGGCAGCAATAACATCCTCAGCACAATGTGCAAATAAAGGGGGGGGGTTAAAAAAACAAAAGTCATCGAAAAAAGAAGGAAAAGAAGAAAAAATCACAGCCCTGCTGCGCAAGGAAGGGGGGGGGGAAGGGGCAGAATCCCATCTTTGCTAGTAATCTCAGAAAACCAAATGTGGCAGGCCAGGCACCAACATAACGACGGGACAGCCGATCCATCCGAAGTCCAGCATAAAGGCCTCAGCCAGTGTCGCGGAATGCCGGCGCCCAGATGCCAAGCCGAGCGTTGCGGAGGAGGCCTGAAGAGTCAGCTCGAACCAGGTCCGGCGTCGGAGGACAGCGCGCCCAGCTCCATCAGCGCACCACGAAGCCGACCCTGTATCCCCGCATAGAGCCTGTCAGAGCCGCATAGCACAACCAGTCCGGAGGTCTCAGGGGGGGAGACAGCCATCTTTTCATAGGTCACGGGTACGGCACCATCAAAGAGCCCTCGAGCCTACAGCACATCATCTCCACGGGGACCCCAAGCGGCACTCGAGGGCAAAGACGCAGCCAGGAGCACATCCATTGGACCTCCTGCCGCAGCTCAGCATACCCCACCATCTGCGACGTCCAAACAGCCATCCACGGCTTCGGCAGGTAAGGCCTTGACAAAAGCGCCGCAACGTTGATCCACCGCTTCCCTGCAAGCCTGCAAGGCAGCCATCAGGCGTCTCCTAAGCCCTTTCTTAAGTGGGCCGGCAGCATCTTTCCCATCCAGTATCGCCAGGCAGGCATCCAGACCTGATATCCCAGCCATCTCGTCCACATTAAAGGGAGGGAGGGGGGTCGTCCTCTCTCACCCGCCTCAGCTGCCGTGCAGACCTCCAAAGTGGCTGCGAGAAGGGATCCCACCTTCCCTACAGTGCACCTTGGACATCTGCCCGGAGAGGGAACTCGTCACAGGAGTGAAGCACAGACAGGCCAGGCCTCGGCCAGAGCCAGAAAGTAGGCCTCAAGATGGCCAACCACGGATCGCTCAGGGCAACGGCCAGGGCTACATCGGCCCTGAGTCCTCCAGCAGTGGCAGTCCTCCTGCATCCAGTGTCCTCTCTCCGTTGGTCGCCAGTATGACGTCACGGAAGCCTTTGACCCTGGGTCAAAGGCTTTCGTGACATCATCCCGGCGACCGACACAGAGAGCGGACACTGGATGCAGGACTCAGACTGACACCGGTGTAGGACTCAGGGTCAATGCAGGTGAATATGTGTAGGCAACATACTCACCTACATCCTTCTACTTAAACCCTGAGCTCCAGCGGTGGCAGTCCTGTGGTGACAGTCCTCCGGCAGCTGGTTCCCACTCTCTGTCAGAAGCAGGGATGACGTTGTGGAGGCGGAAGCCTTTGACCCGGCTGTCTGCAGGGTCAAAGGCTTCCTCCTCTGCAATGTCATTCCTGCGTCTGACGGAGAGCGGGAACCGGCTGCCGGAGGACTGCCACCACGTGACTACCACGCTGGAGCTCAGGGCCGAAGTAGAAGGATGTAGGTGAGTATGTAGGTGCAACCAATCAGCCTTCGAACCTGGGCCTGGAGGCCCAGCCGAGCAAGCTGCTCGGCCAGCCTCCAGGCTCAGGCAAGCCCCCGGCTACGGGATCAGGCGAGTCCCTGGCTCGACCCGGCCTCCAGGCCCAGGTTCTCATGTCTGATTTTCGGTTTCGGATTTCGGCCGAACCGAACCCGAATTTTCGGTTTTGGTATCAGCCGGAAATTTCCATTTCGGAGCACCACTAAAGAGAACTGGAAACCTTGTACTGCAACCACAGGTATGCTCAGGGAGTGTCATGCCTGCTACTGCTCCTGCAGTACGGCCTTCCCAACAGAGAGGGCGCCAGTCTTTGAATCAGGCCACTTTGTATGCCACACCTGGTCAGGGATCTAGGCCTTTAAATATCAGTTCCAGTCTGTGCTCTGAGCCCTGACGTGGTTATTTCTAGCCTTCAGCGCGTTTCTACAGCTTATGATTATTGATTTTCTGGTTTGACTTCTGGCTTGTATTTTGACTGTGTTTTCTGCATTATCCCTTGGCATATGTTACCTCGTGTACCGACCTCTGGCTTGTTATACTACGTATCTCTCCTGTCCCTAATCTGTACTTCTGTGTATTCTAGATTAGTACCTGGCCATTCTAAGGACCAGCTTCTCAGTTTAGGGTCCTTTCTTGCCTTTCTGGGTTTTGTCTGCGTGCTGGGTGACCCTATATCCTTACATTACGTCAGGGCCATGGACCCTGCAGACATTGCTCAGCAGTTTACTGCTTGCTGTACCCATATAAGGGAGGCTGATGCCAAGATGTATCATTTTGCAATGTTGCTGGAGACGCTCTTGGAGAATACAGAATGCGTGCAGTCTCCTTCACCTGCTCCTATAACCCATTCTGACACTTCGATGGTTAACTCTGCTGTTCCAGTGCAAATGTTGCCCTCTGTTACTTTCAGTGGTGAGGCTGCTGCATGCAGAGGATTTCTGAAGCAAATTGATTTATGTTTTGAGTTAAATCCTCTTATGTGTATAACTGACAGAGCTAAAGTATGTTTTCTTTTAACCATCTCAGAGACAAGGCCTTAGACTGGGCTACTGCATTTTGGGAGTCTAATGATCACATAATAAATAACTACGAGGAATTTGTTTCCACCTTAAAAAGTGTGTTTAACCCTTCCAGAGGAACAAATCCTGCTATGAAACGGTTAATGAGGTTAAGTCAGGGAGACAGAACTGTGTTGGAATACGCTGTTGAATTTCAGACGCTTGCTGCCGAGGTTAATTGGGATAATGAAACTCTGGTGTCCTGTTTTCTGAAGGGTTTATCTGACTCTTTAACCCTTGCTATTACAGCAAGAGATCTTCCTGGGAATCTGAATGATCTAATTCCATTCTGTATGGAGATGGAAGACCAAATCAGGGACCTGTGTAAAACAAAAGCGCAACCTAATAGGTTAATGCCGTATGTGTCTCCAGAGCTTAACCCTGCTGCATCTGACAACTCTGTACCTCAACCAATGCAGTCTGGAGAGATTAAACCGTCAGAGGAGAGGGGACTGGTATCAGAGGTCATGACATTATCCTTCTGTTTATAGAAAGCGTTGTTACTTTACTATTGGGATTGAGGTGGGTTCCTCCATTATTCAGGTAGATGCACTTCTTGATTCAGGGGCAGAGGAAAATTTTATGGACACTACTTTTGCATTGGAGAAAGGGATTCCCTGTGTGGAAAGAAACCCACCTATAGCTATTCGTGCTATAGATGGCAGACCCCTTTCCAACCCATATATTTCTAAGGAGACCAGTCCTATTTCCATGTCTGTAGGAGTTCTCCATAAAGAGACTGTGGTATGCCAACTCCTATCATCTCCTTCATGTCCTGTTGTTTTGGGGTATCCCTGGTTACAAAAACACAATCCAGTCATAGACTGGAGAAGAAACACTGTTCTGTCATGGAGCAAGTCTTGTTTTGATTCATGCATGATTCCTGTCAAGTCTGTGCACACTATAAATGTACCCACTGCTGCTCCTTTATCTGTATTGGTTCCTATACAGTATGAGGAGGTCAGGGAGGTTTTCAACAAAGGAGGGGCTGAGACTTTACCTGAGCATAGACCCTATGATTGTGCTATTACTCTCCTTCCTGGCACTTTTCCTCCCAAGGGACGAGTGTATCCTCTGTCTCAACATGAAAACCTCATATTAGAGGAGTACATAAAGGATTCCCTTGCTAAGGGCTTCATAAGGAAATCCACATCTCCTGCTGGTGCTGGGTTCTTTTTTGTCTCTAAGAAAGAGGGGGACTTAAGACCTTGCATAGATTATAGGGGTTTAAATAAAATAACTGTGAAAAATGCCTATCCCATTCCATTGATTGCTGAACTCTTTGACAGGTTAAAAAGGTTCCCAGATTTTTTCTAAGCTTGATTTAAGAAGCGCGTACAATTAGTGCGCATTAAGGATGGTGATGAATGGAAAACCGCTTTCAATACCAGATCTGGTCACTACGAGTACCTTGTAATGCCCTTTGGGCTATGTAACGCTCCAGCTGTGTTCCAGGATTTTATAAATGATGTTTTGCGTGATTTCATACACGACTGTGTCATTGTGTATTTGGATGATATACTTATTTACTCACCTGATCTCGCTACTCACCACTTGCAGGTTAAAAAGGTTCTTCAGACGTTGTTGAGCAATGGCCTTTACTGCAAATTGGAGAAGTGTCTCTTTGACCAACCTAAGTTAACCTAGAAATGCTATGTCATTTCCAAAGAGGGATTTTCCATGGACCCGGCTAAACTTACTGCTGTTACTGACGGGCAATGTCCTATAGGGCTAAAAGCTATTCAGAGATTCATAGGGTTCGCCAACTACTACCGCAGGTTCATACTCAATTTCTCCACAATACTGGCACCCATTACCAATATGACCAAGAAGGGAGCCAATACCCGTATTTGGTCCCCTGAAGCCGTTAAAGCCTTTGAGACTCTTAAAGAGGCTTTTTCTACGGCCCCTATACTTGTCCACCCTGATCCAAGGAAGCCTTTCATCCTAGAGGTTGATGCCTCTGAGACAGGAGTAGGAGCTGTTCTTTCCCAAAGAGAATCCCCTGACCAACCACTCAAGCCTTGTGGCTTCTTTTCCAAGAAATTATCTAGTGCTGAAAGGAACTATGATATCGGTAACCGAGAACTCCTGGCTATCATTTCTGCTTTGAAGGAGTGGAGACACCTACTTGAAGGAGCTCCTACTCCCACTATGATTCTGACTGACCATAAAAACCTGACCTTTATTGCCGATGCCAAAAGACTGTCATCCCGTCAAGCCCGGTGGTCGATGTTTTTGACTCATTTCAATTACATAATCACCTATAGGCCCGGTAACAGAAATGCGAAGGCAGACGCGCTTTCCAGGCAGTTTGAGGTCACAGAACAGCAAGATAGACCAGTGGAGTCGATTGTTCCTCTGGAGAGAGTAGTGGCAGCTACTCATCTCACCCTTACTTCTACACTCCTTACTCGTATCCAAGCTATGCAAAGTACAGCTCCTCCTGAGACTCCTTCTGACAAGTTGTTTGTTCCTGACGCAGAAAGACAGGAACTACTCTCTTGTTATCATGCCTCCAGGCCAGCCGGTCATCCTGGTATAAAAAGGACATTGTCAGCCCTTACACCGATGTACTGGTGGCCAGACATTGCCAAGGATGTGAGAGAATATGTACAGGCATGTGTGGTATGTGCACAATCCAAAGCCTCTACTCAATGTCCTGCAGGGCTATTGCAACCACTAGCCATCCCTGACAAACCATGGTCACATATTTCTATGGATTTCATAGTAGATTTGCCACCTTCTGAAGGGCATACAGTGATTTTGACCATTGTTGATCGCTTTACTAAAATGGTTCATCTGGTTCCTCTCAAGAAATTGCCAACATCTAAAGGTCTAGCCAACATATTTGCCAAAGAGGTATTCAGATTACATGGTTTGCCTCATGAAATTGTCTCTGATCGGGGTCCACAGTTCATTTCTAGATTTTGGAGAAATTTCTGTTCACAGTTGGGTATTAAAGTATCATTTTCTTCTGCTTATCACCCACAGTCCAATGGAGCTGCCGAACGTGCCAATCAGTCTAGTGAGAACTACATTCGTAGCTTCTCTTCTCAAGGGCAAGATGATTGGGTATCTTTGCTTCCTTGGGCTGAATTTGCTCTGAACAGTAATGTTAATGCCTCGTCTGGTCACTCCCCGTTTTATGTTGCCCATGGTTTCCAGCCTACTTTTTTGCCATCCCCTAGTGCTGACACTGGTCTTCCTGACTTGGACTCCTATGTTCAGTCTCTTCATAAAGTGTGGACTTTGGTACGTTCCAACCTCTGTCACGCTGCAGTCCAACAGAAGACCTATGCAGATAGGAAGGCGGATCCGCCTATGCCTATGTTCCAGGCCAGAGAGTCTGGTTGTCTACCCGTAACATTAAGTTACGTGTGCCATCAATGAAATTTGCTCCACGGTACATTGGTCCATTCAAAGTCCTAAGACGTATCAACGAAGTCAGTTATGCGCTGGACCTACCTCATACCCTCCGTATACCGAATACCTTTCACACCTCCTTGTTGAAGCCCCTTCTGTGCAATCGGTTCACCACTGTTATTCCTCGACCACGTCCTGTACTGGTCCAGGGACAAGAAGAATTTGAGGTCCAGTCCATTGTTGATTCCCGTCATTCCCGTGGTGGTCTTCAATATTTGGTGCACTGGAGAGGGTATGGCCCGGAGGAACGCTCATGGGTTCCAACTTCTGATCTCCATGCCCCCCGTCTGGTCCGTGCCTTTCACCGTTCTCATCCCACTGCTCCGGGATCTCGGCGCCCAGAGGGCGCTCGTGGAGGGGGGGGTACTGTCATGCCTGCTACTGCTCCTGCAGTACGGCCTTCCCAACAGAGAGGGCGCCAGTCTTTGAATCAGGCCACTTTGTATGCCACACCTGGTCAGGGATCTAGGCCTTTAAATATCAGTTCCAGTCTGTGCTCTGAGCCCTGACGTGGTTATTTCTAGCCTTCAGCGCGTTTCTACAGCTTATGATTATTGATTTTCTGGTTTGACTTCTGGCTTGTATTTTGACTGTGTTTTCTGCATTATCCCTTGGCATATGTTTACCTCATGTACCGACCTCTGGCTTGTTTATACTACGTTATCTCTCCTGTCCCTAATCTGTACTTCTGTGTATTCTAGATTAGTACCTGGCCATTCTAAGGACCAGCTTCTCAGTTTAGGGTCCTTTCTTGCCTTTCTGGGTTTTGTCTGCGTGCTGGGTGACCCTATATCCTTACAGGGAGGTTGCAGCTCTAGAACTAGTCATGCTTGTCCACCTTTAATCCTCCCTAGCAAAGGTGGCCATTGCACAAGTTTTGAAGACAGAAATCTCCCATGCATTTTCTAATTTCCAGTCCTTTGAAGTGGAATGTCGTTATTGGGAAATCTGGTAGAGATGTGCAATTCGTTTCACTCCGAATCGAAATTCGGACGAAATTCACCACTTTCGTATTTCGAGAGCATTTCCGAAAATGAAATATCTATCATCTGAAAATTTCAGATCAATTCGATGAGACGGATCAGTTCGGTGATTCGGATCATTTGCGGTGATTCGTATCAGTAGGTTTTTCGTTTTTTTATGACTTAAGATTTTTATTTTGTAAGTAAGTCAACATATAATCAAACGCGGAAAACAAGGGCCACGCAGGGCCATCCACAGCATAAGTTCCACATGTGAAAAATAATAAACATCCCCAAAAAAGGGGGGGGTCTCAGCGTATAATATTATCCAAGAGGGAGGAGGGAAAGGGGGTAATAGGTAGCGCAAAAATACACTTCAGAAAAAGAAATAAACCACATCTTACAAAAGACAATAATTAAGTCAGCTATAAAAGGGAAAAGGTATACAAAATGAAACAAAGAAAAAGAAACAACTACATAAAAGCACTGCTGAGTAGAACAAACATAAAAATGGGGGGGGGGTAAGGTTAAGGGGGAAAAGATGGCAAAGACCAAAATTGTGCCTGCCCTGGCGGGTTGCCGCACGGAGACAAAACGTGTGTGAGGGCCAGGGGGGATAATGGCACCAGGCCCAGGCACTCGGGGGGCCAAACTGGGCACCAGGCATTGCAGCACCTCCCAAGTCAACCCGGATATGCCAATATGATAAAAAAAAAAAAAGAGAGAAATAAAAGGGAGGGGACAACAGCATCTGTAAAATGAAAATTCCGTAAATAAAAATCAAAAGATCTCAGAGTACACAAATAACAACCTATAGGCAAAGTCCTTGAGAATATAAGAACACCTGCAATGTCCCAGAGTAAGGGGGGGAATTTAAAGGGGGGTCTCATAAAAAAAAAAAAAAGGGGGAAAAATAAACAGTGGCGAATCTCAGACAGAGCAGTAAAGTCATTGTTTGCAGGGGGGGATAAAACAAAAAAGAGTCAGCAGGGGGGGTCACTACAGCAAAGGGTACATCCAGGGATCAGCATCCCGTCAGCCGGCATCCCGGAACAGAGGCTCCCAAGCCACAGGCAAGGCACCGCAATAGAGGCCGGTATTCACACGTGCAGGTCCCTCAGCGAGGTAGGAGGTCTGCTGCTCCAGCAGCGGTCGAACCGCAATGCGGCCCCTGGTAGTGGGTGGTCGAGCATCAGCCCCAAGTAGCTCAGTTAATACAGGCGGATCTAGGGCGCCAGTAACGGGAGCAGTGCGGATGGGCAGTTTTCCTCCCGGAGCCACACAGAATCCAAAAGCTGTGGCTGCAGCACAACCGCCACCCCTTCGTCTGCCGAGAAGCCCACAGCTACTTCATGGTCGTGCCGTTGCTCACTCACGATCCCGGACAAAGTCGCGGCATCCACCTCCGGAGGGACCTCTACATGGGCCGTCGGTAAGACAACGCCGCCGCTCCTCCATCAAAGGTCTCTGGCCTCTGATCGCCCCACAGCCAAGGCCGGCGCTGCCGCTAGGCCAACTAGGAGGGCGCCTAGAGCGCAGCACCCGCCTAGGGCGCAGCGGCAGCCGGCCCGACCAATTGAAAAAAAAAAATTGTAAATAAAAATGCCCGCGGGGCACCCTGGGGCGGCCGCGTGCTGCAGCCAGCCCCAATACGAGCCGGCGTCACCGCCGGCGTCAAGGAGACGGAGGCGTGGACTTGGTGCTTCCAGCTTCCTGGACCAAGTCCACGCCTCCATCTCCTTGACGCCAGCGGCGACGCCAGCACGCATGAGACTGGCTACAGGAAGACAGCGCTGGAGGAAAATATCCATGTGTGAGCTGCTGGGTAAGTATCCTTGTGTGAGCCTGGGGGGGGCAAATATCCATGTGTGAGCCTGGGGACAAGTACCCAAGTGGGAGCCTGGGGGGGGCAAATATCCATGTGTGAGCCTGGGGACAAGTACCCAAGTGTGAGCCTGGGGGTAAATACCATGTGTGAGCCTGGGGGTAAATACCATGTGTGAGCCTGGGGGTAAATACCATGTGTGAGCCTGGGGGCAAATACCATGTGTGAGCCTGGGGGCAAATACCATGTGTGAGCCTGGGGACAAGTACCCATGTGTGAGCCTGGGGACAAGTACCCATGTGTGAGCCTGGGGGGGGGCAAATATCCATGTGTGAGCCTGGGGGGGGCAAATATCCATGTGTGAGCCTGGGGGGGGGGCAAATATCCATGTGTGAGCCTGGGGACAAGTACCCAAGTGTGAGCCTGGGGGCAAATACCGTGTGTGAGCCTGGGGGCAAATACCATGTGTGAGCCTGGGGGTAAATACCATGTGTGAGCCTGGGGGCAAATACCCATGTGTGAGCCTGGGGGCAAATACCCATGTGTGAGCCTGGGGGCAAATACCCATGTGTGAGCCTGGGGACAAGTACCCATGTGTGAGCCTGGGGGCAAGTACCCATGTGTGAGCCTGGGCAATATCTCCATGCCATGTGTGAGCTGGAGGCAATATATTCACCATGTGAGCTTTTTTTTTTTTTTTTGGGGGGGGGTGCAAGTAGCTGGTCTTGCCTAGGGCGCAAAATAGTCTAGCACCGGCCCTGCCCACAGCACGGCCATCATCCGGCGCCACGCACCGCGCGTGAGCGGAGTGTCGTCATCCCCTGGTATCAGCTCCATAACAGCCTCGAGGCGCTCCAACATGGCTCCCAATGTATCGACGGGGGGTGGGGGATCCAGCTGCCCCTGGAATGTTCCCTCTCCCCCCTTCTCTGCTACAGGGACCGCCGCAGCAATCAGTGGACGGGGGCCCTCCATCCTCTCTGACTGCCACAGCCGTACACCCGGGTAAGAGGGTCACACGTGGAGCAGGCCTACGAAGTGCCAGGGTGTAGGCCTCAAGATGGCCGACTGCAGGGCTCCCTCAGAGGCCACAAACTCCTCCAGACACCTCCAAACTCCGGAGAGGGGGGCCAATACGAGCTCCGGAGTTCGCTTCTCGATGACCAGCACAGCAGGGGTATTCTCATAGGGTAAGGCACGAGGAAATCCACTTAGAAATCCCCTATAGCAGTAGGTTCCAGCGGAGCCACGCCCCCCCCTATTTCCTTTTTTATTGCTTATTTAAGAATGGGAAGTAGATTACTACCAATAGAATGAAAGTTTCTTTACTTATTTATTCTTCTAGGATTTGTTAGGCATTTTTTGGGTGAAATTTTAGCTTTCCTAACTTTTTTTAAAGAAACAAGGCTTTTTAACCCATAGTTTTCAATGCAGCATATGAATCCACACACTGCTGGGAATTGCCTCTCTGCAGTATAATTAATGCAGAATATGAATCTGCACACTGCCGGGCAGCACCTCTCTGCAGATCGATTCGTTGATTCTGATCGATTTCATTTTTTGATCAGTTAGTTTTTCGTGCAGGGAAGTTCCCGGCAGTGTGCGGATTCATATGCTGCATAAATTATACTGCAGTGAGGTGCTGCCCGGCAGTGTGCAGATTCACATGCTGAATTATTCTGCAGAGAGGCGCTGCCCGGCAGTGTGTGCATTCACATGCTGAATTACTCTGCAGAGAGGTGCTGCCCGGCAGTGTGTGGATTCATATGCTGCATTAATTATACTGCAGAGAGGTGTTGCCCGGCAGTGTGCCGAAATTATTTGAAACGCCAAAATGATCCAAAACGAAAGAAAAACTGTTCGAAATTATTTGAAGAAAAAAAAAGAAAGCCCAAAACTAAACAAAAAAAAAGTCATGCACATCCCTAGAATCTGGAATATAATTTGATTTCATGTTATTTGGGGACACATTTATATATTAAAAAGGGACACAGGCAAAACCGATTTCTTGGTCTAGATGCTAACCTTTAGAATAAGCATTGTAACATTGGTTCTGTTGTGCTGGCGGTTCTTTGAGGTGGGGTGTTTGTGCGATATCCCAATTTTGGGGTCACCACAGAAAAGCTCCCCCAGTGGTTGACCTGGTGCTCCCTGTGTCAAGCATGTCAGGTTATTACTAGGGAGGCACCAATACCATTTTTTTTACGACTGAGTACAAGTACTGATACTTTTTTCAGGTACTCAACGATTACGAGTACCGATACTTCTAGTTAAAGTCATGTGACTGCTTTCCAATAAATAATTTGGGATTGAAATGTATGGCCAGACACCCCATTTACACTATGCACACAGTGACACCACACACATACCCCAGATACATGTATTCCCAACAGGCCTCAGATATATGTATACCCAACAGGCATCAATAACATGTATACCCAAAAGACCTCAGATACATGTATACCCAAGAGACACCAGACCAGAGTGTGTGTTTGTGTGTGTGTGTATGTACAGGGCTCAAAATTTCAAGTCCCAAGCTACTAGCCAGACATTAAGAGTTACTCGCCACCAGTTGCCCCACCTATCCCCTGCCATTAGCCCCGACCTTAACTCCTCCCCTAAACACGCCCTCTTAAAATATCTTACAAAATGACAGTTAAATGTTTTATTCAGAATAAAGTTACAAAAATAAATAACATTAACAATTAATGTTAATTACATTGGCACAGGTCCCCTTAAATAGTCACAGGTCTCCTTACATAGGCACAGGTCCCCTTAAATAGTCACAGGTCCCCTTAAATAGTCACAGGTCCCCTTACATAGGCACAGGTTTCCAATAAGAACAGACCTCATATAAAAATGCCCCAGCTCATGGATATGCCCCAGCTCATGGATACTGCCCCAGCACATGGATACTGCCCCAGCACATGGATACTGCCCCAGCACATGGATACTGCCCCAGCACATGGATACTGACCCAGCTCATGGATATGCCCCAGCTCATGGATATGCCCCAGAACATGGATTTGCCCCAGCTCATGGATATGCCCCAGCTCATGGATATGCCCCAGCTCATGGATATGCCCCAGAACATGGATATGCCCCAGAACATGGATATGTCCCAGAACATGGATATGCTCCAGCTCACACATGGGTATATAGCCCCAGCTCACTTGAGCTCATACATGGGTGGGTGTATAGCCCCCAGCTCTCACCTCCACCCGCTGGCGTTCTTCAGCTGTACCAAGGAGGCGAGCGGCCACTGATATGCAGCTTGGTCGCTCGCCGGGAACCACCTGACCAGCCGCTCAGCCGGTCAGGTGGTTCTCATCCCAGGCGAGCGGCCAAGCTACATATCAGCGGCCGCTCGCCTCCTTGGGACAGCTGAAGAATGCCGGCGGCGATTTTTCCCTCCTGGATCCGCCCCTGGCTGCAGCGTGCCTCCCACACTCATAACACGAGTCTGGGAATGGCACGCTGCAGTGGTTCTGCCCCCTCCCGCGCGTCACCTGACCCCTCCTATGTGATGCGTTGCACACTCGCAGTGTATGATGCATCACATGGGTGGGCAGGTGACCCGCAAACGCGGACATCACGGGCCGTGCGGGAGGGGGCAGCGCCGATCAGAGACAGCTCCGGATTCGGACTCCAAGAGTCCGATACCGGAGCTGTGAATAAAGGTGGGGGCACACTGAACCTGGCACCAGCACGGGTCAGTCCGCCCCACTCGCCCTCAGATAATTTCCACTCGCCAAATGCGAGCAGGCGAGTGGAAATTTTGAGGGCTGTGTATGTATATATATATATATATATATATGTGTGTGTTTATTATTGCAGAAGCCACTTGCACATCACAGCAATTCAAAGAATTGCATCCCAGACACACACACACACAAACATTCCAGACCTCAGATACAGACACTGGTCTGGCTGGCAGGATGCTCTAATGGCATTCTACCAGGCCCCTGCAGCTTAGTGGGAACCTCCAGCTGCGATCTTGCACAGAGATCTCATGAACTTCGATATCTTGTGTGATCGCGGCTGGGTGTTCCCACCGAGCAGCTGCTCTCAACCTTTGTTGGCGGCCGCTCAGTGGAACACAGCCAGCCACAGGGGTCTTGTAGAATGCCGTTAGAGCATTCTGCCAGCCGCCCCAGCACCTCATGCCGGCAAGCTATTGGGGGCATCTGCATGAGTACCAAATACTCGTGCAAATGCCAGTATCGGCAACGATAGTATTATAGGTGCATCCCTAGTTATTGCAGTAAGAAATACACATTGGAATACAGTATTCCCATATACACTGAATGCCCAGATTATTATGACCACCCCATCAGTACTTGGTTGGGCCACCTTTTGCATTCAATACTGCGGCGATTCTTCTTGGCATTGACTCCTCGAGATGTTGAAAGGTGATGCGAGGAATCTGACACCATAACAAGAAATTTCCATATATAGAAATGAGCGCAGATGACTTTTTTTTCTTGTTATGTTTTATACATGAACTGGGTTGTTACTCCTGGCTGTTTCAGCCGCTCTGGTGAGTACAGGCGCAACGCCATTTTTTCTGAAGGTATGTAAATCTGACACCATGCCTGATGTATAGCACCGTCCAGTTCTGTGAGATTTGATGGTTGTGGAACCAGCTGCATGATGGCTCTTTCAACTTCGTCCCAGAAATGTTCAATTGGATTGAGATCTGGTGATTGTGGGGGGCCACCTAAACAAGGTAAATTCTCCCTCATGTTCTTGAAACCACTCCTGCACAATATGAGCACCGTGGCACGGCTCATTGTCTTGTTGGAAGAAGCCATCTCCATTGGGATACGCCATCAACATGAGAGGATGAACTTGATCAGCAACGATGTTTTGGTATGTTGTGCTATTCAGACGTTGTTCCACACAAATTAAACAATAACACCATAACAATGCCCCCACCAGCTTGAAGTGTTGTACTCATGCATGTGGGGTGCATGCTTTCATGCTGTTTCCGCCAAATTCTCACTCTGCCATCTGCATGATGCAACTGGACACGTGATTCATTGGACCACATGACTTTTTTCCAATGCTCGACTGTCCAATCCTTGTGTTCCTGTGCGAATTGGAGACGTTTTATCTTGTTAACTGCAGACAGCAAAAAGGTGTCTGAACAAACAGGTCTTCGGCTTCCATATCCCATACGATGCAGTGTACGGCGAACAGTGCATTCGGAGATCATTTGAGAGGATCCCTGATTAGGATCTGCAGTAATTTGATGCAGTGTTGCCCTTCTGTTGTCTTGTACCAGTCTTGCCACTCTCTGTTCTGCCCTAACATTGACTAGTCACTGATGGCCACAATTCGCACGTTCAGACCCAGATTTTCAGCTGACAGTCCAGTCTTTAAACACTTTAACAACAGTGTTAAACAGCTGCTCTTGAACATTTAACAAATTCTGTTGTTTTGCTGATACTGTTGTTTGCTGCTACACTGCATGAGATCCCATGTTAGATATCATTATCACTAGTGCATCTATTGCAGTGGCTGTATGTGAGTGATGGTATTGCCCCTGCGCTTTTTCGCAATATAAGATAAGGCATTCCATACACCCACTTGATCTCAACATAACCTAGTGCAAAATTTATGCAGATTGTCCCTGCTGGCACGTTATAAAAATATGCTACTGTAGCTGCAATAAATTAGTAATTATAAAGCGACTCAGGGTTTTATCATCACATTATAAGCCCAGCTTTCTTTGGAGTCTTTTCACAGCATCTCTGTATCAGCTTTCCAAGAACCTCTCGGAACCAGGCAAGCTTCAAGAAAGCTCCTATTCCCTCACCTTTCCACCTAAATTTCTCCATGTTGTCTCTGCTCAAAATGTATCTTTGTTACAACTCTGTACGTGCTTTTATTAATATTTAGGGGTGTAATTGATCCACATGGCATAACCGACAGCCACTCATTAGAATGGTTGAGCATCATGGGAGATGTAGATCCAAAATATCTGAAGGGCTAAGGTTGTTGACTACTGCTCTGATCCATGTCTGTTTCCCGTTCTATAAATTTCCCATTTTCGACAGTCTTTCACGCCATGTTCTTCCATGTAGATCTCATTACACTCAGACATCATCACCTTATTAAGAAACTCTCTCTGCCCATTCTGTCCTACACTTAATTTTATGCTCTCATCTCTTGCTGTCTGTGTTTCTCTCACATTAACCCCATCAATACTACAGTGCTCTCACAAAAAAAATTTTTAACCCCCCTTTATCTCATGTTCCTCTAATTCTCCAGAATCGTAAACTCATGGGTTATCTTGCAGAGCACTTGTAGAAAGCGCTGTAGCTGCTACATTTTATCCCACGGGCAGGATGCCTTTTCCATCTGTATTGTTGCCAGGGCCGGTGCTAGACTATTTTGTGCCCTAGGCAAGACTACTTGCGCGAGCCCCCCACCAGAAAAAAATTGTCAACTGTTAAAATGTGGATGAAACACACAAACAGTGCGCGGGGGGACGACGAACTGTGCATGGGGGGGACACACGCTGCGGGAGGGGGGCTACACACAAGGTAGTTCGTGCCCCTCTTACGCCTCTGCTGGTCGGGCCAGGATCAGTCTGTGCCTCTTTCTTTCGCCTTTTCTTTCATCTGCCCTCTGTGCTTCTTTCTTTCGTTCTTTCTTTCTTTCGCCTTTTCTTTCCTCTGCCCTCTGTGCTTCTTTCTTTCACCTTTTTTTCTCTGCCCTGTGTGCTTCTTTCTTTCTTTCGCCTTTTCTTTCCTCTGCCCTCTGTGCTTCGTTCTTTCTTTCACCTTTTTTTTCCTCTGCCCTCTGTGCTTCTTTCTTTCGCCTTTTCTTTCCTCTGCCCTCTGTGCTTCGTTCTTTCTTTCACCTTTTTTTTCCTCTGCCCTCTGTGCTTCTTTCTTTCTTTCGCCTTTTCTTTCCTCTGCCCTCTGTGCTTCTTTCTTTCTTTCGCCTTTTCTTTCCTCTGCCCTCTGTGCTTCGTTCTTTCGCCTTTTCTTTCCTCTGCCCTCTGTGCTTCTTTCTTTCTTTCGCCTTTTCTTTCCTCTGCCCTCTGTGCTTCGTTCTTTCTTTCACCTTTTTTTTCCTCTGCCCTCTGTGCTTCTTTCTTTCTTTCGCCTTTTCTTTCCTCTGCCCTCTGTGCTTCTTTCTTTCGCCTTTTCTTTCCTCTGCCCTCTGTGCTTCTTTCTTTCGCCTTTTCTTTCCTCTGCCCTCTGTGCTTCTTTCTTTCGCCTTTTCTTTCCTCTGCCCTCTGTGCTTCTTTCACCTTTTTTTCTCTGCCCTCTGTGCTTCTTTCTTTCTTTTGCCTTTTCTTTCCTCTGCCCTCTGTGCTTCGTTCTTTCGCCTTTTCTTTCCTCTGCCCTCTGTGCTTCTTTCTTTCTTTCGCCTTTTCTTTCATCAGCCCTCTGTGCATCTTTCTTTCTTTCGCCTTTTCTTTCCTCTGCGCTTCGTTCTTTCGCCTTTTCTTTCCTCTGCCCTCTGTGCTTCTTTCTTTCTTTCGCCTTTTCTTTCATCAGCCCTCTGTGCATCTTTCTTTCTTTCGCCTTTTCTTTCCTCTGCGCTTCGTTCTTTCGCCTTTTCTTTCCTCTGCCCTCTGTGCTTCTTTCTTTCTTTCGCCTTTTCTTTCCTCTGCCCTCTGTGCTTCGTTCTTTCACCTTTTTTTTCCTCTGCCCTCTGTGCTTCTTTCTTTTTTTTCGCCTTTTCTTTCCTCTGCCCTCTGTGCTTCGTTCTTTCTTTCACCTTTTTTTTCCTCTGCCCTCTGTGCTTCTTTCTTTCGCCTTTTCTTTCCTCTGCCCTCTGTGCTTCTTTCTTTCGCCTTTTCTTTCCTCTGCCCTCTGTGCTTCTTTCTTTCGCCTTTTCTTTCCTCTGCCCTCTGTGCTTCTTTCTTTCGCCTTTTCTTTCCTCTGCCCTTCGTTCTTTCGCCTTTTCTTTCCTCTGACTCTTTTTCTCTTTCCTCTGTGCGTCTCTCTTCAGTGCTCAAACCCCCCATATCAATGAGTTCTTACCCCTTATCAATTTTAGTTCACCCCATATCAATTTTAGTTCACCCCATATCAATTTTAATTCACCCCCCCACATCAATTTTAATTCACCCCCCCACACACATCAATTTGAGCCCCTGTCGTCGACCCCCGCGATTTCTCACCGGCATACACTGTTGATGGAATCCTTCCTTTGTGCACGCGGCCTCAATCTGGCTGGCTCTGCTGGACCGCACCGCACCCTCATTCGTCTCCTTCTGAAGCAGCCGGACCGCCACTTTCCGGTCGCTCTGAAACCGCCGCTGCAGGAGCACCGCAACGTGCCTGCCTCAGTCCCACACTCTGGGAGCACGGCACGCTGCCTTGGCGCCTCCCCCTCACGTGATGCATGAGGGGGAGGCGCCAAGGCAGCGTGCCGTGCTCCCAGAGTGTGGGACTGAGGCAGGCACGTTGCGGTGCTCTGAAGCTGGAGTCAGAACACCTGCCGTCGACCACCGCTGATGACGTCACGTGGCTGCCGCGTGACCTAATCAGCAGGGGCCAACGACTTGCAGGCGTTGGGGGCGGTGCCGGCAGAGGAGAAGGAGCGCGCTGCTGCTAAGTGACACACTTGGCAGTCTGCGGCCACGCACAAATAAATAAAACAGATGGGGGTAATTCCAGTGGCAGGGGCCGGCTGCTCCCTAGGCGGGACTGTGCACTATGCGGCCACCTAGCTCGCCTAGCGGCAGCGCCAGCCCTGGTTGTTGCATTGTAAAGCGCTGAGGAGTACAGTGGTGCTCAGGGGCGGACTGACAACTAATGGGGCCCCCGGGTAATAGGAGGTCATGGGGCCTCCTTGTTCACACCCACAGGAGGCCACACCCATAAAAAAAACACCTACAACGCAACACCCACATGTACATTATTGTGCTAAAGAATTTATTTCTGAACTCCTAAAAATAACCGTTTTGAAAATCCACTTGGACCCAGCAGCGAATTGTACACCCCTCCATACTTACAGATGGCCACCGCACTGCTGCAGCAGCCATCACCCACTCATTGCAGCTAAGGCCGCACCCTGGCACAGAAAGTCCCTGTGGAAAATGTGGGAAACTGCCGATCACTTTAAAAGATACTGTACAATCCTGACACACTGCACATTACAGAGCTCCACAGAAATAAAACTCCCAGTAATGTGCAGAGTGTATGAGCGTATTACAGCGCTGCACAGCAACAAACCTCACAGTAATGTGCAGAGTGTATGAGCGCATCACAGAGCTCCACAGCAATAAAACCCACAGTAATGTGCAGCTCACTCATGGATATATATTGCCCCCAGCAGCTGAAACATAGATATAAATTGCCCCCAGCAGCTCAAACATGGATATATATTGCCCCCCACCCCGTTGCTCACCGGCTCTGAGGGACACGGGTCGGTAGGGGCCCGGTTTGGGAAGGCTGGTTTCCCTCTGATCATAGAAATTAACAGGCAGCCAGCGGCACACTCTGAAAATGCCACGGTGGAACCTGCAGCGTGCCTACATCCCAGTCTAAAACTGGCGCAGGCACGTTGCACTGGCGCCGCCCCTCACGTGACACGTCACGTGAGGGGGCGGCGCAGGTGCCACCGCGGCATTTTCAGAGTGCGCCGCTGGCTGCCTGTTAATTTCTATGATCAGAGGCAGAGGGGAAACCGGCAGGGGCCCACTGTGTTGCCCCAAACCGGGCTCCTACTGACCCGCGGGCCCTCGGGCAGTGCCAGAGAGTCCGATTGGTCAGTCCGCTCCTGGTGGCGCTGTATAAATACGAGATAATAATAGTCTGCACATTACATTTATTTCAAAGGAACATAAGTATAATTTACATAATATCTGATACAGTAAAGAAGAAAATATTGTGCTCTGATAAAAGCTACAAATGTAACACAGGCTTCAATCCAGGTGCAGCTTTGTTATAAAAAGTTCCTTTCCAGTTGAGATTTTGCTCATCTACGTATTCACCTTCTCCCTCCATCCTGAGAAAGAAAAAGAGACACCGGGTGAATCTTGATTCCATTTGACACGTACTTCATGCATGAAATGCTCTAATTTACTGTCCTAGATGTCTCTCTCTGCTTGCAAATTCATTGTTCTTTTGAACTGGATACAATCTGACAGATTAGCATATAACAAAACCAGAATGAAATACTGGTGTGTGTGTGTGTGTATATATATATATATATAAAAATCACATAGCAGTACGTAGTGATACCTTTTTTATTGGACTAACGTTACATTTAAAAGACAAGCTTTCGAGAGTAAACCTCTCTTCTTCAGGTCTGGACGCTATACTAATTAGTATCCTAGAATTGAACATTAAGACATTAAGGGGTACATGGGTGGGGGGTTAGATGTCATAAATAGTGAAAGTCAAATGGTATGTTCATGTACTTATTTTCCCATTTTGAGCAAACCACTTGACCTGATTTTCAAAAAATGGCTCCAGAGCGAGCCGAAAAGTCGGTCACCATTTTAATGTCCTAATTAATGTTGTTGTTTTATTTTTCTTGTGTGCAGCTAATATTTGCAATCAACACTATATATATTGTAGGGAACCCCAGGGGTACTACAGGGGTATTGCGCCTTCAACACAATCCTGATAGAAACAAGCAGTCTTTTTCCTCTTGGGTTTGGTTTATTTTATCCAGCAGAAACAAAACAAAACAGCTTTCCTCAGCAAACAGCAAAGTAAACAGCTTTTCTTCAGCAAACCGTAAAGTAAACAGCTTTTCTTCAGCAAACCACCAACATCAAGCAAAAGTCTTTTTAGTAAACGTGCACTGCGTAGTGCAATCGGGTAGTTTCACCCAGGTAAGGTCACTTGGCCACAGCAGACACACAGAGCTTTCTGTGTGACTCTTAGCTTCTCCTACTCTTCACACACTCTCATCTGTGTTAGCTTTTTAACAGGAAGTGCTGTAGGGGAAGTACCTGCCATCCCAAATTAACCCCTTCCTTGCTTTCAGCCCTGCTGACTCTGCACAATATATATATATATATATATTATATATTAGTATGAGCATATCTTTATTTTTTTAACAAATACATTACCTGCAGGCGTCCTGCATCCGGTTCCCACCTCCAGCTGCGCAGTCTGTCTCTCTCTTCTGCACTCCTGCGCACAATGGACGAGTAGTCAGTCACATGACTGACACTCGTCTCATTTCTCTGACACTGCCTGCTGCTGTGCTCTGCCTGGCCACCCCCCCAAAACTGACGAGGACAGTCACATGAATGTCCTGCGTCAATCAAACCATGGGGAGCGTTTTTTTTTTTTAAAAAACTGCTTGAGACAATGGAGCTTTCCCATTGGCTCAAGCTTTCATTTACTCTCATTGCCTCTTTAGGCACAAAAAAGCGTAGAACCAGCTTGAGCTTCGCAATTAGTGTAGCATTCAGCTACGCATATTGCGTTGGCTAGGCTGGCTCAGTGCTGCCCCTGCTGTCTGTGTAATGAATCACACACACACACAGCAGCCAGCAAACTGAATTGCAGGAGAAAAAAAAGCAGAGGACAGAGAGAAGAAGCAAGCACAGCGAGGGAGCGTGGAGCAGGTGAGTATGAGAACTTTTATCAATAAATAACATTTTATTTCACAGTTTAACCCTTTCGCTGCTGAGGCATTTCCCGCCTGTGTGCTGAGGTAATTTTTACCTGTTTCGCTCATCATGTTTAACCGCGTTTTGAAGCCTTATTTTATTATATGACCCAGACATATTATATATCGTTCTTTCCGGCAGTCTCGGAAGATTCATAATATGTCATTATTATATGTATACGTTATGTCCTGTCTGTATATTATAACAAAATATGCAATAAAATTTGAATTTTCAAAAATTTACAACGTGTAAAGTGTTTTTTTTCACATTTTAACATGCGATCGTTTGCGGTTATATTTTGTATGGGGTGCGCTTGTTAAAAAAATTAGAAATGGGGTCTCGTTACATTTTTTTTGGGGGAAAATTTCACTATTTTTAACAAACGCACCCCATACAAAAATCGTTAGTGCAGCATCATTGTTCACATTATAAACTAAATGGGAACAATATTGCTGCATTAACAAAACAAATAAAAAATAAAAAACTTGTTTATTTTTTTTATTATTATTATTATTTATTTATTTATTTAAAATTTTTATTTTTTTAAAAAAACTTTTTTCACGGTCATGTTTGATATCGTTGGAAAGGCCATGCTCTGGCCGATCCAACGGTATCAGACATTAACCCCTAGCTGCCACAGATTGGGAGATAGGGGGTTCATTGGAACCCCCTATCTCCACCATTGGTGGCAGCTAGGGGTTAATTCCAGGACTAGCGTCATTGTGCTATGCACGATGACGCCAGTCCTCAGGGGGAGTTCCCGGAGGCTTGGCCGACATCCAAGATGTCGGCCAGCTCCGGGAAAGGATCACGAACCGGCGCTTTTCGGCGCCGATTCGTGATCCGGCCCCCATGGGGTTAATGCCAGGTACCATTTGGAAGGGCAGTCTGTGCCCTTCCAAACGGTGCCTGGCATTAAGCTCAGGACCCCCGCGATCGGGAGGGAGAGAGGTCCGAAGGACCTCCCCCCTCCCTTTCAGGCGCCTCCTCCGCACACGCGGGGGGGGGGCGCCTGAAATAGATGTCATTGCGCGTCCGCGATGACATCTATTGTGCCCGCGGCGGTCCCGGATTGACGGGCTGACATCCAAGATGTCAGCCCGCACCGGGGGGCACAGCGATCAGCCGGAATCCGGCCGATCGCAGGCTGCTTTGGGAGGACGCGCTCAGCGCGTCTTCCACAGCCAACCCTTCCTGCGGCAGGACGCACTGAGCGCGTCCTCCGCAGCGAAGTGGTTAAATATACACACACACATCACATGTCATTACAGCACAATGAGCACATTCATTTACTGGAATGGCAGGGGAGGCTCTGCCTCCCCCGCCACCCCTGACTGCACGTCCCTGCTGTATATATGGGGTTAGTTGTCCCATTTTCTCCATAGATTCTATTCTGTGTAGGAACAAAACATGATATCATGTGAGGCTGTATATATTTCTGTTCCTCAAGTTTGGGTCTGTATTTAACCCTTTCGCTGCTGAGGCTTTTCCCGCCCCTGTGCTGAGGTCATTTTTACCTGTTTTGCGCATCATGTTTAAACGTGTTTTGAAGGCTTATTTTAGTATATGACCCAGACATATTATATATCGTTCTTTCCGTCAGACTCGGTAGATTCATAATATGTCATTATTATATGTATACGTTATGTCATGTCTGTATATTATAACAAACAATGCAATAAAATGTGTATTTTCAATAATTTACAATGTGTAAAGTGTTTTTTTTCACATTTTAACATGCAAGCAATTGCGGTTATATTTTGTATGGGGTGCGCTTGTTAAAAAAATTAGAGACGGGGTCTCGTTACATTTTTTTTGGGGAAAATTACACTATTTTTAACAAACGCACCGCATACAAAAATCGTTAGTGCAGCATCATTGTTCACATTATAATTGAAATGGGAACAATATTGCTACACTAACAAGCCAAAAAAAATAAAAAAAAGTGTTTATTTTTTTTTAAATTTTTTTTAATTTTTATTTTTCATTTTTTTTTTTTTACAACTTTTTTCACTTTCATGTTTGGTATCGTTGGAACGGCCATGCTCTGGCCGATCCAACCATACCAAAATTTAACCCCTAACTGCCACGGATCGGGAGATAGGGAGTTCATTGGAACTCCCTATCTCCACCGTTGGTGGCAGTTAAGGGTTAACTCTAGGACTGGCGTCCTCGTGCTACGTACGATGACGCCAGTCCTCAGGGGGAGTTCCCGGAGGCTTGGCCGACATCCAAGATGTCGGCCAGCTCCGGGAAAGGATCGCGAACCGGCGCTTTTCAGCGCCGATTCGCGATCCAGCTCCCCAGGGGTTAATGCCAGGCATCATTTGGAAGGGCAGGCTGTGCCCTTCCAAATGATGCCTGGGTTAACCCCCGCAGAGCCGCCGATCGGGAGGGAGAGAGGTCCGAAGGACCTCCCCCCCTCCCTTTCAGGCGCCTCCTCCGCACATGCGGGGGGGGGCACCTGAATTTGGTGTCATCGTGCTGCCGCGATGACACCAAATTCCGGCGGCTGCTGTTCCGGATGCCGGCTGACATCCAGGATGTCAGCCCGCACCGAGGGGCCAGCGATCGGCCGGAACCCGGCCGAACGCTGACCCCAATGGGAGGACGCGCTCAGCGCGTCCTCCGCATACCAGCGGGAATGCTGAGGACGCGCTCAGCGCGTCCTCAGCATCGAAGTGGTTAATATGCAGCATAAATGTCAAGTCAAAATGAACAGCAGCAACAGCACTTTAATTAAAATGTCTAAAAATATGCTTGGCCTCATCATTCGTCCCATTATTACATTTATACGGAGGAAAAATTACCCGATGCAGAACTTTTCAAAAAAATAAATCTAAAATTAATTTTTTTGTAGGACATTGTAAGTGTTGAAGGACATGAGTGGGAAATTGTGACACATCGCTTGGGACTGTCATGTTTTATTGTGCATCACCACACTGAACAGTGTTGAAGTTTATGTTTGTGAAAAGGCAGCTAGAGGAATATGAAAAATTAACATAAGACATACAGTATGTAAATAAAGGATAATAATAATACAGTAGGAACGCACAAAACCACACATTCTCACCAGAGACTTTATTATTTTCTGCAGGGATTTTTGGAGCTTTTCTTACACGGGTTTGTGCAGAGGACTGTGAGAGCCATACCACTCTAGTCGTAGCCGGGCACAGTCAGAAAGGTTGCTCCCAAGATATTGTAGGATTTCAACCACTACAATGCTTTACCAACTTTAAACACCGGCAAATCATCTTAAAAGAATAACAGCAAGTATGACCTTAAGTCATTGTATCGTTTAGCCTATAGACACTGCAACCAGTATAAGAACGCTTTCATGTTAGGCCAGTTATACATAACCTTGGCGCCCAACATTTATTTTAACCCTTCTTTCACTAACAAGTGATTTTCCATAAACCCACTGGCAGGACTCAGCAGCTTTATTGAAATGACTTAACATTACCCACACAATAAATATACACAGAGGTGTACTTCTATAGATGCTTTCTGTAGGTAAACTTTTTTGATAAACTGCTCCCTCTGCTGGCCCAAAAGCAATACTACAGTTACATTACAGCTTGAGCTCCATGTTTCCATGAATGAAAAACAAATCTCAAAGCTCTTCAAACTATTTCAAAACAATGTTTGTCTTGTCTGATGTGTTGTAATTTTAGAGGCATGTTCTGGAACCCATTGGCAAACAAATTCTATTTCCAATAAACAAAATTACATTGCTCCACAGTAAGACAAGAGCAGGTTTACTCATTCTCGGGGCACCTTCAAGTGCTTTAGAAGAGCAAGTACACTCGATAATGGTAACGAGAGGGTTAAGAATGATATATCTTCACTGGCGTCGCTAGGTGGGGGCGGGGGTGCGGCCCGCACCAGGTGACACCACCCCCTAGGGTGACACCCTAAAAAAAATATTAATATATATTTTTTTTTTACACAAAACTATTTTACCAGGAAGGATACATTGAGAATTCTCTCATTTTCAAGTATGTCCTGGGTAGGCAAGGCCTAGGCTGGCACTTTCCAGGGGGCAGCAAAAAAAAAACACCACTAAAGGAGATATTCACAGAGCACCGAAATGACGCAGACATTTCAGTGTTCTGTTGTTCCCTGCACTTCAGGGAATCAATTTTCCCTGGTGAATTCACCGCAGGGTCCCTAAAGTGCAGGGAATCAGCCACCGAATGCCACCACAAACCCATCCCCCGCTGTTTTCAAAAAAACTACTGAACGAAAATGTATGGAATTAACATAAGATCCTATGAATGATAATAAAAAGGGCTGTTACAGAAAAAAAATTGAATTTGTTTTTGAAAAATGCCTAATAGATACTACGGAAAAAAAATCAACAAATAAAGAGACTAGGGATGTGCACCAATTTTTTTTTCGTTTCGGACGGTTTCCGTTCGTTTCGTCTCGGCTTGTTGTTCATATCGACTTTTTTTTCGTGATTTTGGACATTTTCGTGTATTCGGTGTGGGAAATGTTTTGCCCCATAGACTTCAATGTTAAAAATTATTCCCGTTTTAATTCAATATCTAATAAACCATTTATTATTATATTCTGTAGTAAAGAGTCTCTTAATTACTAGATTTTTTAGGATATTTTAAGCATTTTTTGAAAAAAAAAATTCTGAGCCACAGGGTTTGGGAAATGTTTTGCCCCATAGACTTCAATGTTAAACTATTCCCGTTTTAATTCAATATCAAATAAACCGTTTATTATTATATTCTGTAGTAAAGAGTCTCTTTATTCTTAGATTTTTTAGAATCTTTTAAGCATTTTTTGAAAATTACCGAAGTGGAACCGAAATTCTGAATTGAACGAAAATGATTTCCGATTCCGAAACTTTTCGGAAAATCGTTCGAATCCGAATCGGGCCGATTCGTGAAAAAAAACAATCGGTCTGAAACGAAATGCACATCCCTAAACGAGACTTTTTACTACAGATTAATGAAATAAACGTTTTATTAGATATTGGGTAAAAAAGGGAATATTTTTAACATTGAAACCTATGCAGGGTTATTCAGAGAAGGGTGAAAACATTGAGAATGACTTTAGAATTGAAAATTCTAGGGCAAAATAGTCAAACCGGAAAAATTCTCCCATTTATCTCACTTTCCAAATTGGCTATTTGGTCTAGATTGTTCATTCTCCTGGCAATTCTCAAGGTTTTCACCTCTCTCTGAATAGCCCTGATGGTGTTCGCCTGAATAAACCTGTCTAATGAAACCACTGAACATCAGGGCATTTCTCTGCTGTTCAGTGTCTCTGAACAGATTTACCATTACTTCTCTATGGGGACTTTCACTGCCGTCGAACAGGCACCGTACTTGCTGGCAGTTCACAAATCTCTGTGTGAGTATATGAGAGAGCTGCACAGCAATAAACCTCACAGTAATGTGCGCCGTGTACTATGAGCATTCAGTGTTATATGGGAGTACTGATTTATGAGTAAGAGTAGTTAAAAAAACCCCGTAAAACTCGGGGGGGGGGGTGACACCATGAGTTAACGCACCGGGTGACACCACCCTAGTGGCACCACTGTATATCTTACTATAAATCTTTTTCATAGTATGCATTAATTAGCTGCTACAGACTATGTATAATGATATAACATTTGCTTGCACAAAACATTTTACAGCAGCTTTTTTTAAATTCTGAGGATATTGTGAAAACAGCATAAAACTGGGACCTGACATTGTCTGTTTGCATACTTTGGAATAACTATTTTTTAGAACAAAACAATGTTTCTTGTGTTACACTGAATAGTTTAGTTGTTGAAGCAAGAAAATGTGGTTATTCAGATACTGCTGGCGTTTGTCGAAGTTGCAAACACTGGTGAACATCGCTGATGTTGCAACTCCGAAAAACGCTGGCATTGCTCAAAGGTTAAATTTAAAGGGTGTCAGGAGAAGCTACGCAGTGAATTGTGCCTGAATAACCTTGTTTCCTTGTGTAAACGGTTAACGTACGGAAATAGGATGATGCATTTCAATCAAATCTACAGACTAGGGATGCTCCGAAATTTTGGCCGCTGAAACATAACGGTCAAAAACGGTATTTTTGGCTTTCAGCCAAAAGGAAAAAACTGTCGGAAAATGAAAACTAAACATGCAGGATGCAATGATCGCTGGTGCCTCCAGGTGGTGCTCTGGCAGTTCAAGAGCCCGGCGCTGCCTCGTGCACGGGAGGAAGCAAAGGAGTTTGCTCAGAGATTTTTCTTCTGTCAAGGCAGACAGAGATTGAATCATCTGTCAGTGGTTAGTCTCCCTCTGTGGGGACTCATATAATCTGACAAGGAAAATATAACTACAGTATTACACAAGGATATACAGTATGCACTGGGATGCAAAATAACCACACTTTTACTGAAAGTAACACCAAATTTGGACCGAGAAAATATCTTAAAATGTTGAAGATAAATTATGTCCTGTTTGGTTATTTTTATTGGCTTCTTTTTCAGTGACGAACAATTTAAATTCATGAAATGAATTAAGCCCATAATTAACAAAATTCTAAAAAAAACACCTACTTTAAAATAACTTGGGAGGGGGGGGGTCATTTTCGGTTTTGTTATGGTTTTCGACCAAATGCATCCTGAATTTTCAGTATCTGTTTCTGTTACGGATCCTTTAACCCCAGGCGCCCCTTTCCGCTGAACCCAGGAGATGTTCATACCCACACAGAATAGACAACACATAAACTGTGATGCTGCCGCTTGCACTCCAAAAATGTAGAATGCTCTATTTACAGGTTTTCAGGTAGACACATTCAAATGTAAAAACCACACCCCTATGTTACTCTATACCAGAGCCTCCCCTCCTCAAAACACACAGATCTCCTAACAAAGGAAACTGATAAAGAGCTCTGGTTCAAGCCAGATTTGGGGGAGGGGGAAGAAGCATGGCAAATGGAAGCAGATTGCAAGCTCTTGAGCAGGGTCCTCTATTGTTCTGTGAGTGCAACTTGCACGCACATGTTATCCTGTCTTATCCATTAAGTAGCGCTATGGCACTTGTTAGTGTTTTATAACAACTTGTAACTGAAACATACTGTCACGTTCAGCCAGGCAGGTGGGTGAGGGTGCGAGCCCAGAGGTGCAGTGACACAAGGAGGCAATGGATTTCAACAATAATGGGGTTTTATTGAGAAGTATCACAGAACATGGAGGAGGGATAACATAGGAAAAGGGATGCCTAACATATAACAAGGGACAACAGTGGACAGGAAGGGGTTAACCATATGCTAATTGAATATGCGGGTTCTAGGCAGCGACAGAAAGGATGAGAGAGGTAAACAGAATGAACAGGCTGGATGGGACTGGAACAACTAGATATTAAATATACAGGGGGGGTCTGAGAATGGGCAGGAAGGAGTTAACCATAAAATACACACAGGAATACTTAGGACACAAGAGAGGGAAGAGATTAAATTACAGACAGACAGACAACACAGGTATGGTTCTTAGAGCAGGGTAAACTGATGTAAGGGAAGAGTCCAGTATGCAGGGAGTCTGTGATACACGTGTAAGTCCTTTAAGCAATGCAGGGGTTCACTTGGATGAAGCAAGGTGTTCACTTGGATGAAGCAAGGGGTTCACTTGGATGAAGCAAGGGGTTCACTTGGATGAAGCAGTGGGTCACTTGGACGAAGCCCAACAGGTCCAGGGGTATGGAAGGCGGTTATCCGGTAGGCAAGCAAGCCGTCAGATATTTGGGTAACAGGCTCCTGGCTGCATGAGTTCTACTCTGAAGTGAAAGTTTGATGCTGAAGCATCTAGGTAAGGGTGTGGTTCTATTAAATAGAGGCAGCAGCCTGAATGATGGGATGCACCTGACACTCAGTGCAGAGCTGGATAAGGCAACAGTTTATTCTGTGGCAGTACCTGAAGGGTGCTGCCCTGCAGTGTGATGAATGTCACAGCACCATTTTATTATCTGTGGCGCCGCCGTACTTTGACAACCGCATAGCACATCACACAACACTCTACCCTATATACAGAGCAATGAAATGCAAGGAAAAGTAAATGCAAATAAACATTGAAGCGGCCGTTTCGTCACAGGTTCGGTCCAGAAATTTCATTTTGGTGCATCACTACTACAGACCCAAGTGTGAATGTCTCTGTTTTATGGTCAGAGGGAACAATATTCATCACATTTGTTATAGATGTCAGGTTTAAACTAATTAAACAAATCTGATATTTATTTTATTAGTGATATGGAAGGAATTTCCTTTGTGGACACATAAACATAAGGAACAGAGGTTTTTTCCATTAATTTCTCCTCTGGTGGCACCTCCTTGATATCCTTTTAAGTCTATTAGTCATTGTCAAGCCCACTTCTAAAACCACAAGAAGTGAAGGTTTCTATGTATAGTGATGAGCCTGGATCTTGGAAATCTATGCACTAGGGGTGATAGCATTTAAGCATTAGCACAGAGTGTCTTGGTATTGGATTTCTTAGGCACTAGCTGCAGCCAAATCATTGCTTCACTTTGATTCTAACAGATATCAGCATTTTCCTTGAGCGCAGTTTTCTTCTGGTTTTCAGGTAAATATAATGATTTCATTAATTTTGCAGAGAACTTTATAATGGTCAGTCCCAAGGCCATAATTGCATTTCGAGCTTTCTTGGGTTTTGGTCGACATGCCAATCATGCCGGACAAGGAAGAATTTCTCGGTGACTGCTCAACCTATGCATTTGTAAACTAGGTCACAAAGTCTTCTCTATTGCCCTCTAGCTCGATTTCAATAAAGAAAAACATTGGTGACAGGTTAGATCACTGTGGCTGATTTTACCTTTTAATTATAGGCTTTCATTGTTTATGCAGAGGTCAGTATGATAAATAGGTGATCTTTAGAAAGTCGGGCATATCAATAATCCTCCCACCATCTGTCATGGCACACACATGTGTAAATTTATATTGGCATCTTACTTTAAGATACCTACTCCAGAAATAAGATGGGCCTAGATTACTTAAAGGGCTACTACCGTTAAAAAAAACGAAATGTCCTTATTGTGTTTATTTTATGTTGCTGATATCTTACATGTGCTATGATTTTCTCTAGTATTTTTAATTAAAGGAACACTCTACTCAAAAATCACCCCCCCCCCATTTTTTTATCCTAACCTATCCCTATTCCCTTAATAAATCTTTATTTTTTATTTTTTTACTTGTAACTGTAATACTTACCCTAAAATCCTCTTGTTTCCAGCGCTGTTTTTTTTTTTATATACTCACCTCCCTCCTCTTCCGCTCCCGTCCTTCTTGCTGCGTCTTGGCTTCTGGTTTACGTGAGAAGTGCGCATGCGCGCCTCTCACATAAGCCAGCCAATCGGCAGGCTTCCTCCCGGCTCCCTCTGAGGATTAGTGTTGCGCGCAAGAGGATGCGCGCAACACTAACCCTCAGAGGGAGCCGCAAGCTTCTGCGGTGAGTTAGAGACGTCATCGCGCTGAAAGCGCGATGACGTCTCCTACTCGGCAAAAGTCGGCAGAAGCGGGAAATATGATTCCCGCTCTGCTGACTGACAGCTGGGAGGGCGGAGTAAAGTTCTCCGCCTCTCTCAGCTGTTTTCAGCATTTACAGCTGAACCGCTGAGCGGAGGGAGGGGGGACAGAGGGCAGGATACTCCGGGCATCATGACCACCTAAAATAGCTTAGGTGGTCATGTTGCCTAGAGTATCCCTTTAAGAAAATATTTTACTCTGTGTGTCACTGGGTGCATCCATTGTGTGATCTTTTGTGTTGTAAACTGCTCCACCCCCCACTGTATCTTTACATCACTTGCTCCTCACCGTGTGGTTTTGGCCATAGAATGGAGTCTATGGGTCAGGCAGCCTTCTCACATTGTATTGTGCGAGATGTATTTAACGGACATTACCAGTGGGATACATTAGCAGAGTTATTCAAAGAGAGGCTAAAAGCAGGAGAATGACTGGAGAATGGAAAATTCTAGGTCAAAATAGCCGATTTGGAAAGTGAGATGAATGGGAGAATTTTTTTGGTTTGGATATTTTGACCTAGAATTTTTCATTCTCCAGTCATTCTCCTGCTTTTCACCGCTCTCTGAATAACCCTGTAGGTGTCTTTTAAGCTTCCTGGTATATCTCATTCAGCTGCCATTTCTTATCTCATGTAGCCTGGAGAACAATACACCCCCTGCCGCCTTATCTAAACTTTCACTACTCCATCCCATAAACGTTTATATACTGTAGATTAAATAAACAAGTGCCACAAAGCAAAGTTGTTGGTAAATGTTGCATCATGGAAAAAATACACAAACTGGAAACAAGAAATCTAAACCTTACTTTAGTTTTCTTTTTTACATGCAATTACTAGTTCAAACTAAAAAAAACAGCAGCATGTGTTTTATAAAGTGGTTTTGTTTGTAATGTATAAGTAATATAGTTACAGTTTATGTAAGCGGTAGTGTCCCTTTAACACCATAGTTCTTGCACAACAGTATATTAACACAATAAAATGCATACCTTAAAAATCTAGCATACCAGAACATGCTACTGTAAATTTACTGGGGTTTCTGGGGTGTCATTTGGCAACTATTTGTGATGGAAAGGCTCAATCTTGTCAGCAAAGGCTCATACATGAGGATGGTAAGCCAAGGGGCGTTTAGTACACTGTAACAGTTTGAACAGGAAAGCAGAACACAAAATGCTAGTGTACTGAGGGAGGAAACAGGGGATTTTAAATAGGGCATCTATTGAAAGCCATGCATCCAGCTGACGAAAACAGATCGGAACAGACACTCAGGAAGGATTTCAAAAGGCTTGTGCCTGATCCAAAACGTTGCAATGGCATCTATGAAATTAAGCCCCCTTCATGTTCCATCCTGAGTGCCCGGTCCTCTATGGTTTCAGTAAGTGATACAGGGTTTGAGCCACTGTGTGGCACCAGTGATTTTGACCCTTTTGTAAGCAAGTGCTGTTCCTCATTTTTGCATTGGATATTATGCCAGCAGAAAGCACCCACATGGTAGATGAGAAAGATGGTTTGGGTACTACCATGGCATCACATCATAGCCACAAACCCACGTGTTGTGATGATACTGGGGCAGCACGAGCCACCAATGTGAAGGTGACATGCATCTTCTGTACTCCAATCAAGGCTGGCATATTGCGGGGGACAATATGGGGTGGGGTGGAGAAATCTGCTATTGACTAGGGATGAGGTATTGACAGGTACCAGAGAATGTAACAATGGTTGATATAAATGTTTCATTTGTGAAAACAAATTGTAAGATGACAGAGCAATCAGAGACAGCTTTTATTCAGTGTATTATGCGTTTTCAAATCATACTTCAGCTTTTTATTTCCAAATGCTATTTTGCGAAGATTGTCTGCTTCAGAGCTGACTGTAACAATTGCCAACTTGTGCATATATCCAGTATATGTATAATCACTGAAACAGTCTGGCTGCTTTGAGGTTATATACTGCAGAATCTCTAGGACGGGGGGAAACGTATAGAAGCAAGCTGAATTTAACTGCTCAGAAGTGGTAAGAATCATCCAAATACTGCTGGGATGACACAGGCTTCATGCAACCAAAGAATCCGTGTCATTTTGTTCCTTTATGTGGCCAAATCCCTTGTACAAATGTCTTCACTCCTGTCCATGGGGAAAATGTCCTGTATATTTAGACTGAATCCATTCATCCTTGTGTAGAACTATTTACTTTTTGACATTGTTTGCTTATTCTCACACACAGAGTATAAATATACATAAATATGGTGTGTGTATATATATATATATATATATATATATTCCTGTATGTTACCAAAAGAAAAATAACACGAAGCTCACTTTTTCTTTATATAAATAATATGTATTATTATTGATTATTATTACATAATATACATGCAGACAAAAAGAACTTTGACTTATTGAAACCATATGTTCCTACTGTGATGTTTGGGGAGCCCACATAGCACTTGCAAAACGTCTTCAACAAAACAAACAGCTTTATTTCTCCTTTCAGGGCAGCCAAAACGGTAAACATAAAATACACGCTCATCCTCAGCTAAAATAAAGTAAAGGCCTGACAGTGCAACCCTCCATGGAGTACTATGGACTCCAGGAGGTGATACTCGGACGGCACCGAAGCACTACTGCGGGTATCATTGAGGGTAGCTCTGCATTACGGGACAGGCTGCTGAATTAGTGCCTGCCTCGGAATATGGTGCTAAAATGGGGACGCTACGGGGTTTCCCAATTAGCGTTGGCAAAGGAATAGGGCCCCTAATCTCTATACAGTGAAACCTCGGATTACGAGTAACCTGGTGTGTGAGCGTTTCGCACAATGAGCAACTTTTTTCGGAAATTTTTGTCTCGCTTTATGAGCGCCATCTTGCACTACAAGCAGTGCGTGCGCATCGTTGTGCATCCGCGCATGCGTGGCAGGGGCACTTTCAGCGAGGCACGTTAATGCGGCAAGAAAAGAGCTGGGGACAGGACAGACCCACACTCACTCACACCCACCACCAGGTACAGCTATATATTACAGTATGCAGAATATGTAGGTGTATAGCAGAGCTGCAGAAAACTCAGAGCGTTTCATGAAAATTTACCATAGCCCAGCAGCTTGGGCTACCATTGCCGTTTCCCCCCTACTAGGAGGAGGAGGTGGCACTGGCAATCAGGCCCTGTCCTCTGTCCCTCCTGTGTGTATCAGGACACATTACAATACTGTGAGCTTTATTGCAGTGGAGCAGTGATATGCTCATAGACACCACAGATTACTGTACTGTGAGTTTTATTGCTGTGGATTCTGGGACACGCTCATATACACCGCGCAAGACTGAGTTATATTGCTGTGGAGCTCTGTGATACACTCTTACACGTGTTTTTTGTCTTTTTGATAGACGTCCTACACAATAAACCTAATCCCCTCTCTCTAGTCTCCTTCACACCAGCCACGATTCTTAAAGTGCAGGTTAATTTGTTTAATTTTTCCTTTATATTACTCTGTATTACTGTAATCATTTTCATATGAATAAATAGTTGTGGAACCAATCGTCAGAGTTTCCATTATTTCTTATGGAGAAATTCGCTTTGGTTTAAGAGCGCTTTGGATTACAAGCATGCTTCCGGAACGAATTCTGCTCGTAATCCAAGGTATTACTGTATGTGCACAGAATATGATATTTTCTTAATCTTGTCTCCTCTCCACCTATGTGTTAGAAAATTAAAGGGATCTATGGGTATGCTTGTGTATCGCTCACCCCCGGAGGAGCCGATGAATAAACCTCGGGATAGTCTCACCGCACTAGGAAATAACTATACACCAGCACTGTTGTGGATTTTTCTATGTTATATTCTTTACTGATCCCAATAAAGCAGCATATAATACGCATATATGGTATTTGAGTAACAAGAATTCGTAACGCGGGAAAAACACGCGGCAGTAAAAGAAACCGGTTAACCCTCTCAGTTCTGGAGTGTAAGTCCCGTGAAAAATAGCTCAAAAATATATATGTGTGTTGTCTAGGGTACCCGGGTACTGTGTTCAACTGGCCAGTGAATGAAACAAAAAACAATCTTCGACTAGTTACCGTTGAGGCCCTGTAAATTTAAACAATATTGCAGCGTGCGTTTCTGTTTTGGAACTGTGGCCTGGGAGGCCTCTCACCCGTCCGATGAACGAAACTGTCCAGCACTCGATGCCTCGACCAAAAGATCTTCTCCGCTTTGTACTGGGACTCCGTGCCACTGAATCTGCTCCCTGCTTGCCAAATCTCCGCAACTGGAACCAACGATCTGCCGCCTGCACTCCCAATCGATCGGCGCGGCCTCCTAAAGCGGGGTCCTGCCGGAACCAGCTTTTCCTCCAGACCTCTCAGCGCTGCGCAGGTAGGTCCCAACAGGATTACTGTCCCGATCTCCAGCACCAGTAAGACAGCGTCTGTACTCCGGCCTGGTTGCGATCCCTGACCGCTCCAACGTGCGTCCTCCACCTTTCACTGCTCCGCTCACTCTCCCCATGCCTTGCACGAGGCTGCTGATCTCTTTCCTCTTCCTGTACCACCCACTTCCTGTCCTCACGCAAAGGGTGATGGGACATGGAGTTCGTTCTGTCCAGCATATTCCACAATGTCTCTGTATTCCAGCATGGCCCTTTCCATCTGTTATACACTAGTTCCCCCTAGTGGAACTAATAATTCAATGCACCAGAATACAGTTTTTAAAGCAGCGCTACACTTGCTTTACACCTGGATCTCAAACTTTGCCCCCCCAAATGTTGATGACCTACAATTCTCAGAATTCTGTGAATGCAATAAATGGCCAGAGAATCATGGGAAGTGTAGTTCGGAAACAACTGGGGGGGGGCAGAGTTTGAGATCCCTGCTTTAGACAGTGAAAGAGGGCTAAATAGATCAGAATGGAAAAAACACAGTGAGTCATGAATAAGATGATGGCCTGCATGCGGTAGTGTCAAATGTACATGTACCGTATATACTCGCCTATAAGCCGAGCTTTTTGACTCAGATTTTGAGTGAAAAAAACGCGATTCAGCTTATACGCGAGTCAAGGACAGGGCCGGACTGGCCTCCCAGCTACTTATCACGAGGCTGGAAACGGCCGCGGCTGTGTGCGACGCACGGTGATGTCATCATGCTGGAGGGGGCGGCGCCAGTGCAGCGTGCCGTTCCCAGCCTCGAGATATGTAGCTGGGAGGCATGCTACAGCAGCAGGCTGGCAGGCTGGAAATCCCATTCCTTGCGACATTTGGGTATGTTTATTGTTGAAACCTCTCATTACGCTCACCAGCAAAGAAAAACTCCTAGCCACTTTAGCGGTTTCTCTGTGTATGGCCATTGCTGAATTATGGGGAGGAAGAAAAGAACTACCAACACTGGCAATGATCCAAATGAATATGGCTGAGGCCAATAAGATGGACTAATTTATGGCACTGGTCCATGATACCCATCAAGCTTTCCAAAGGAAATGCGATCTATGGTCCCTCTGACATCATTACCTTCCCCCTACAACACCAATACCCCTGCCACCAGCCTGCATCTCCCCACTTCCACTTTTTTCAGTCCCTTTCCCTCCTGTCTTTTCGGGTCTTCTGTTGCCAAATTAATGATACCTCTGTTTGGATGTCACATATGAGGTGACAGCTCAGCAACATTCCTCCCTTAAATTCTTCTAGTTAGTCCCCCTCCCCCTTTTTTCTGTAGCCAGTTTCATCTTTTCAATCCTGGTCATCGATTTTGAAGCTTCACCACTGGATTCATTGCATAGGACAATACAAGTCTATTATCACTGCTAATTGTACTTTCAACCTCTTCACGATGTACACTTAAAGTATACTTTCACTGAATGTTTACCATTTTAGAAGAAGAAGAAAAAAACCAGTGGCTGCTGCATTTCCCACTTAGGCTTATACACGAGTCAATAAGTTTTCACAGGTCTTTTGGGAAAAAGTAGGGGGGTCGGCTTATACACGGGTAATTGTTTTGGTTTTAATGCACAATGCACAGCAGATACCAAATTCATTGACATGCTATGGGCAAGGACAGTACAAGGACAGAACATACAATGACAGAACTAAAAACAAGGAACAAAAGCTTCAATGGTTTGCTTTAGTTCCAGTTTAAAAATAACGTATTGAATTGTAATAAGTACTAGGCTTACTTGTTCTGGTTAAAATTTCCTGTGTATTTGGCTCCATTGGGAAATATATAAACACCTCTTCCATGAAACATGTTGTCCATAAATTCTCCTTCATACACTGCTCCAGATGGATGTTCTAATCTTCCAGTGCCGTTCATCTGGTTTCATTAAAAGGAAATTGCATTTTAATTTTCTCATGTGCATTTAGACATCCAATTTATAGCAGGAACCATATACTGTATGTCTTTCCATAACTGCACACAGATCTATAAAATTAAGTTTATGATTTGGGGGAAATGCCTTGCTTTTAAGTTTATAGTAAAAGTACAACTGTGTTTTAGATTTCAGAATCATAGCGGGTTTCATACAAAGATATTGAATACTTTTGAGCTGAGATAAATTTCATTAAAGGGATCTATTAAATATAGAGTTCCTTATTTGCTCTTAAATAACTGGGCACATGATGGTGACTGCCTCCGCCCAATTGTTTTACATGCTTTTTTTAATTTCAGGTGATTTTACTCACCTTTTGTCCCTGGGCACACACACAACAACTCCCTGTTCAACTCAGGTGCTCCTGAATCTGGAAGTCCCTGAAGGTTTAGTACGCAATTTGTGCTCTTACGCAACTTGCGTAGCATTCGATCTGCAAATTGCACATCACTACAGACTAGGGATGCACCGATACTACTTTTTTAAGACCGGGTACGAGTGCCGATACTTTTTTTCAAGTACTCACCGATACCGAGTACCGATACTTTTATTTTATGTCATGTGAACGCTTTTCAATAAGAACAGACCTCATATAAAAATGCCCCCAGCTCACATGTACAGTATATATCCCCCGAGATATAGATATATACAGAATGCCCCCAGCTCACATGGATACGTAGCTTGCCCCCAGCTCACATGGAGATTGCCCACAGCTCTCATGGATATGCCCCCAACTCTCATGGAGATTGCCCCCATCTCTCATGGAGATTGCCCCCATCTCTCATGGAGATTGCCCCCATCTCTCATGGAGATTGCCCCCATCTCTCATGGAGATTGCCCCCATCTCTCATGGAGATTGCCCCCAGCTCTCATGGAGATTGCCCCCAGCTCTCATGGAGATTGCCCCCAGCTCACATGGATATGCCCCCAGCTCACATGGATATGCCCCCGGCTCACATGGATATTGCCCCAGCTCCAGTGGCGACTCTAGGAACAATATTTAGGGGGGGCACAGAAGATACCGCAGTCAAAACTGGGGGGGCACTAATAATTTTCACCACTAAATCATACCACTGAATAAAACTAAGGGCCCTATCACCTGGTGTGAGCTAAAACGCCATCACTAAAGGAAAAATTTAGCGCAAGTCGCTAAAACATAGTGCCTGACGACCCACGAACAGATCACCTTGTCTGCGGTAGTCCATGAACAAGCTCGTTTGGCGCACGCTAGGAAAACTCGAAGACCTGGGCTGAGACCCAGCGCTAATGTGGTTGTGTGAAAAATTGTGCCTGAATGCAAACCCAAGGTGGATAAATGGAGTGGGGGTCTCTTGCTCCACAGCCCCAACAGTCAGAAGTGAATAAAGAAACTCCAGAGTCCACGATAAATTTCAATGGATTTAATCCAACAACAGGAAAAAAGGCAACGTTTCGACCATGACTGGTCTTTGTCAAGCCTAAAACACAATGACAGAACTGGGAATAAATAGCACCACAGACTGGTTAAGCAATCAAACAATCATTGCAACCAGTCCGTGTGTGCCAACCCAACAATTAAAAACAATAGTCTACAATTAGATACATCTATTAACATATTAACTTATGTAATTATATATACAATGCTTATTAACATACAATAATTGGCGATCAATTGTAGAGCAATGCCTATGAGGGAAAGAAGTGACTTAATAATTATAAATGTGAAGGGAGAGGATTACCCCTCTACTACAAAGGGTCTGGGTTGACCCCATAGTGAAAATTTACTACCCTAGGAGCTAAAAGCATGATGTATTCAATCTAGGAGTCTGACTCATAATAGAAGCCAGAGGCTATCCGAGACAACTCCTGAGTAGAGAAAGTATCAGAATCAATCAACCAATAATCCCTCAGAGACGCCAAAGTTGCGGCAGGATCCCATTCGTATCCAAATATGGAACCCATACTTCACAAGTGAAAAATATTTTATGTAAATACTGGTACATCCTAAGGGATGCATACCCTGATATTTCAGAGTTTCAGACCATCCCACTAATGTCATACAAGAAGGGGAGATCTTTTCGACAGACGCTGGTTAAAGCAGAGTTTGGACAAGACACAGGCAGAACACCCTTTTTTGGTAAACCCAGGAATGGAACCTTCCCATGTTTAAGTTGCTCTTGCTGCAATGCAGTTATACGTGGTGATTCCTTTGTCCATCCACACTCTGGGAGGAAGTCTAAAATTAAAGGTTATTTTACCTGCAATTCTACATACGTGGTGTATCTATTGAAATGCCCGTGTGGGTTGATATATGTGGGCGAGACTACTCAGAAAGTTAAAAATCGATTTATTAAACATAGGTCAGACATTAGAACTAAAAAGATTGAATTCCCGGTCCCCGAACATTTTATACGTTGTGGACACGATATCTCACAGTTACGTTACCAGGTAATCGATGAGGTGCCTAAGTTAACAAGAGGCGGGGACAGAGAAAAATTACTTAAAAGGAGAGAATTATATTGGATCCATCATCTTAATACTCTCTTTCCACATGGCCTTAATAGAGAATCAGATCTCTCACCCTTTTTATAAATGTGTTACGGCAGTACCTCTCTATGACATATAGATTTGTTCCTTTTTCCCCTCCCTAGATGACAGTCCGTATCTGTAACCTATCTGTGTCAGATAATAGTGTTCTATAAACCCGTGGTTGATGGGATAGGTAATTTATGGGCTTGCGGATGGATTAGTCTTCTATTATGAGTCAGACTCCTAGATTGAATACATCATGCTTTTTAGCTCCTAGGGTAGTAAATTTTCACTATGGGGTCAACCCAGACCCTTTGTAGTAGAGGGGTAATCCTCTCCCTTCACATTTATAATTATTAAGTCACTTCTTTCCCTCATAGGCATTGCTCTACAATTGATCGCCAATTATTGTATGTTAATAAGCATTGTATATATAATTACATAAGTTAATATGTTAATAGATGTATCTAATTGTAGACTATTGTTTTTAATTGTTGGGTTGGCACACACGGACTGGTTGCAATGATTGTTTGATTGCTTAACCAGTCTGTGGTGCTATTTATTCCCAGTTCTGTCATTGTGTTTTAGGCTTGACAAAGACCAGTCATGGTCGAAACGTTGCCTTTTTTCCTGTTGTTGGATTAAATCCATTGAAATTTATCGTGGACTCTGGAGTTTCTTTATTCACTTCTAATGTGGTTGTGTACAGGATAAAACTTTTTTTTTTCCAGTGCAGAGTGCCGGGCCATACCTATCCCCCGCCCTCACAAGCTTGAATATGAACACATCCCGTGAATAACCTCACACCCCTGCATTACTAAAATCCTCCACGGTGGCCATATCATCCATGGTTTGATGCACACATATATTAAGGCTGATGGGCATTGCATGATAAATGACACCCAACTGCATGTAGAATCATTACACTGCATTTAATAGATCCAAAAGGAAGGCCAGGTGAGCGACACAAATTTCCCTGCTGCAGCATATAAATAATACATGTTTCAGGGCAAGACTTAACCATGTGTCCCTTTAAACATGGTCCACACAGTCACCCTAATAATCAACCACTTCCATACTATGAATAACCCCAACATAAAATGTTTAAAATGAGGCAATATATTAGAATTAGGATATATGTGGATAAAGGATACATCTATATCATAATAGAGATCACTGCAACAGCAACGACAATGCGGACCAGATCCATTACTATGGCGTATGGGGCAAAGAGAACACCTGTGCTGCATTCCTTTCAATTGCCTGTTAATTTTGGGCGAGGACCTGTTTTTTCTGTTTTTTTGGAGTAAGCACCAGGGTTGAGCAGTAAGTAAAATGATACAATTAGCGCCCCTAAAAAATTTAGCGCTGGCACCAAGTGATCTGCTAGCTGCAAAAGCTCTAGAGATCTCTATAGCTCCCAGAAAGTACAGTTAGCTCCCTGTACAAATCGCTAATAGCAACGCACTAAGTGATTTTTCCCGTTTGTAGCGGGAGGCAAACGGTCTGCTGGTCAGGCGCTAGACTCGATTAACCTGGCGCTAACGCAAAACCATGCTGACGCAAGGGTTAGCTCACACCAGGTAATAGTGCCCTAAATAAGTATATATAAATAAGATTCCAAAACCCCAGAGTAATGTGACACAGTGAGTAATGTGACGCAGTGAGTAATGTGACGCAATGAGTAATGTGACGCAGTGAGTAATATGACGCAGTGAGTAATATGACGCAGTGAGTAATGTGACGCAGTGAGTAATGTGACGCAATGAGTAATGTGACGCAGTGAGTAATGTGACGCAATGAGTAATGTGACGCAATGAGTAATGTGACGCAGTGAGTAATGTGACGCAATGAGTAATGTGATGCGATGATACCTTTTTATTGTACTATTCTGATACCTAAATTCAATATTTTATTTGCCGCAATTCGGCAGTTTTCGCTGAATGTCTGATAGCTGCTTCAGCGACTCCACTTTTAGCAAATTACAGTGACCATTCGCTAAATAGGAATTCACTATTTTTGGCGAAATGAATTCCCCGAAATGTGACGAAAAGCAGAGGATCTAAAGATGATTAGACTCTTTAGATTCTAACTTCCATAGTAACCCCTAAAATGCCATAAACCCAGGGAAATACAATAAAAATAATAAACAATGTGGCATTCAGCCTACCCATTAACACCTAAATTGCCATTAATCAAGGTAAAACATGAAATGAATACACTGCAAGGCATGTAGCCTACCCATTAACCCCTAAAAAGCCATAACTCAAGGAAAAAATAAATTGTATACTGTGAGGGATGAAGCCTACCCATTAACCCTTAATAACTAAACCAAGGCAATAACTAACGTAATACACAATTTAATGTATAGTCTGAACATTAACCACTTCACTGCTGAGCCATTTCAACCCTGTGAAAATGTTTAAGTGCCCGTTATTATTTAATGTTTTATGACTTTCACTTTACACTGAATATTGTCATGTTGGGTATCATTGGAAAGGCCAGAATCTGCCCTTTCCAATGACACCTAGATCATCCATATACGATGCACAGGGATGGAGATACAGCGGTCCGAAGAAGTGTGGGAAGCTGGATGCTGATTTTTGGTGGGGGGGCACATGGGGGGGCAAGGAATAACCTAGGGGGGGCAATTGCCCCCCCATGCCCCCCTGTAGAGTCGCCTATGCCCAGCTCTCATGGATATGCCCCAGCTCTCATGGATATGCCCCCAGCTCTCATGGATATGCCCCCAGCTCGAATGCTGGGGAAGCTGGCCGCGTGCATGAAAAGAACGCGGCCAGCGTTCCCCTCCGGCGGCAGCGATACTCACCCGTTTGACGGTCCGGTCGCGCTGACGGGTGAGTATCGCTGCCGCCGGAGGGGAACGCTGACCGCGTACTTTTCATGCACGCGGTCAGCTTCCCCAGCCCCGCGGTTCTCGGCAAGCCGGCCCAGCGCTGGCTTCCGGTATGGGGGGGGGGGGTATCGGGCCATTTGCACGAGTACCAAGTACTCGTGCAAACGGCAGTATCGGCACCAATACTAGTATCGGTGCATCCCTACTACAGACTAGCACACTTTACGTATGCAAGTTCTGTAGCGCCTGCACAAAACAGCGGATCGGAGCCGAGCATGCATGCATGCACAGATCCGATCCATCTGATGCCTCCTCGAGAACACTCGCTATCACAGGCGGTCTCAGAGAGGGTAATACCAGCACGCTCTCTGTGTGCTGACATCACTAGTGACCGATCTGGTGACCGGCAGCCAGGAAATTAAAAAGCCCAGCTACTAGTGAAGCTGGGGGTGGTGGAGGAAACTCCTCCACTTCACCTAGCGATGATGGCAGATTGAGGCAGGATGGGGGAGGAGAGAAACTCTGCAAATCCAGACCACTTTAATACACTAAAGCAGTGGTTCCCAACCGCAGTCCTCAAGTACCCCCAACAGGACAGGTTTTCCAGATATCTGAAGCACAGCACAGGTGATATGATTTGCTGCTCAGTGATTGCAGGATTCAGTCTGCATTTCCCCAAGCTGACCTGCACAATCTGGCCTGTTGGGGGTACTTGAGGACCACAGTAGGGGACCACTGCACTAAATTGATCAGGAGGAGTAGCGTGTTCCTTTAACTTGATTAATTGAACCCTTTACCTTGTCATTCTTCCAAGATCCAGAATAAGACACTCCACCGGGACTTCTATGGACTCCTCTTCCATTTCTCTCCAGTGACCCTAAAGGCGACCTTGTGCATTCGCCATCTGTAATTAGCGAAATAAATGTTATTTTGTTAGGCTTTTACCATTAACACGTTAATGCCACGGGATATGATATGACGTCCACGTGGCGGGTGGTCCTTGAAGACGTGGGCTCTACAGTTACATCTCGCTAACTTTAATGGCCCACCTCGGCTCCTCCCCGCAGTTGGCGCACACCATGCACCGTTGGCAGCAGAGAGACGTCCTGAACTCAAGCCGCCCCTGCAGCCAATAACGCGCGTCAGCTGTGTGGGTGGGCCAAATCAGTTGCCCGTGGCAGCACTTGTCGGCGTTAACCCCCGCCCTATGGGCGACGCCTATCCGTCATTAAGGGGTTAAAATCCCTATTCATTCAAACTAATGGTAACACTGTCATGGTCTCCGCCGGCAGCGCAAATAAAAATCTGGCGCTGCCATGTCTTGAAAACGCTTGGGCAGTGCTTGAAAAGTGCTGCCTTGTTTCCAATGGCTTTTTCCTTGACCACATGTGCATCTGATCATTCACTCCCTACTTAAGGGTGGAACACCCATTCCCTAATGCTTCTGCATTACATGAAGTCCTCAGTTCCCTGCTCCCACCAGACTGTGAACCTCACCCTCCTGAAGCTCCTGCCTTCCCTCTCCTTTCCCTCCGCTGCTGGATACCCTAGATACAATCTCCACTTTGAACTTGACTACGCTGTTGCCTGCTGCCCACCTCGACCATTTACTTTGAATTTAACTACGCTACCTGGATTACCCCTTTGACACCTTGCTGGATTCCCCTCCTATTTGGCTGGACTTGGACTTTGCCCACCGTGCCTCCTGGCCCTCAGTCCTTTCCCAGTGTCCTCCTTGTTCCCCACCAAGTCTACTTGTGTTGTGTTTCCAGATTTGTTTATATTTGTATTCAGCCCTGCTACTCTGTGTCTGCTTAAAGTATTCAGTGTTCAGTTCTGCCCACCTCTCTTGTCCTGTTTGCTTAGTCTGTCCCATTGTATGTATTTATCTGGCCTAGTCCTGTGTTATTCAGTTACCAGTTGTTATACCTTATCCAGTGTGCCCCCCCCTGGTTTACTCCTGCTGTTGTGTTTCCTTGTTCCTCATAATAAACATTATCTGTTTACCCCACATTGCTGCCTCTGCTCCACTCTGTCACCGCATGCTAGGCTCGACCTCGCCACCCTGTGACAAACACAAAAACATATATATTTTTTTTCCCCAGTTAACCAAGCACGCATAGGTGTAATAACTCGTTTGTGTCCCAAAGGTTGTGTGTGTGGAGGTGACAGTATAAGAAATGAGTCCTAATGCAACATCTGCCATTCCCCAAAACTATTCTGACTGATAAACGCCTAACCCAGGACTGAACAACCTTGGCCCTTTGTATACTATACTTAATAAAGGAGCTGTTAATGAAGGCTCAGAGCGAGAAAAGCTTTGAGATTGTTGTTCTCAGCTAGAGCGGGTATTCTCAAAAGAATAACAGCTTATATAGCCCGGTGTAAGGAAGTGATTTGGCTTTTTTAACACTAACATTTAGATACGTTAAAAAGAAAAAAAAAAACTTACCTCTATTCCAATGCTGCAGAGGACAGTATAATCTGCCACTTTGTCTTTGCTGGTGCAGCAGAACACTATGAACAAATAGTTCCCAGTGTCCTTCTGCTGTCTGGTACAAGCTAGGCTCCATGGAATCCTACAGACTCCAAGAGCCTATACTTGCGGGGGAGTGCTGTCCCACTGCCAGTATCTGTGGCCGGCCTCAGATTATAACAACTCGAGCAGCTACTACAGCACCTCAGTTATAAAAGAGCCGTTATTAGCGAGCCACTAAGTGATGATGGCTCGTGCACAAGTTATCCGTTTGTGAGCTGCTATTATTGACTTGGATGAAAGAGCACCCAAGGCCTTTTATATTCTAAGTTACAGTTCATATAGATTTATTTATTTATTTATAAAGGATTTTACCAGGAAGGATACATGGAGATTTCTCTCGTTTTCAAGTATGTCCTGGATTATAAATCATTAATCAGTATTATTAAGTATGGGGAAAAAAATGTTACCTTACCATAACTGTCTCCATTTGGGAAAACAAAAGAAATGTGGAAAACTTCAGGAACTGTGGCAAGAAGAAACAAAACATAAGAAACCCAATTCTGTGTTAATGTGACACAATAAATGGGCAGTTAAGCATAAAATATCTTATCCTTTGGCGATCCAGGCTCTCTTTACATACCTAACATGTTCGATTAGCTCTAAATTCATTATAAGAAACATATTATAAATTTGACACACACACAACCAAGGTTTTGCCTACAGTAATTGTAACACAAAAAGTGTCACTACATAAATATTCCAAAGAGTAGATATGGCAGATACCTAGATCCAGCGCTGGGAGGCTCCATGTTCACCCTCCGTGTGTTGCTGAATGAGGACCATTGTTACCTATTGCATCATTGGCTCTCTCTGGCAACGTCGGCTGCCTGGAGTGAGCAGCGGGCAATCCTGTAGATGTCTCTCACGCCATTGGTATGCCACCAAAAGGGACTGACAATGAAGTTTTGACAGGGAATTACTGAAACATTTGACAATATATTATGTAAGTGAAAGACGCTAGCACATACAGTCATGGCCGAAATTGTTGGCACCCCCGAAATTTTTCCAGAAAATCAAGTATTTCTCACAGAAAAGTATTGCAGTAACACATGTTTTGCTATACACATGTTTATTCCCTCTGTGTGTATTGGAACAAATCAAAAAATGGGAGGAAAAAAAGCAAATTGGACATAATGTCACACAAAACTTCAAAAATGGGCTGGACAAAATTCTTGGCACCCTTTCAAAATTGTGGATAAATAGGATTGTTTCAAGCATGTGATGCTCCTGTAAACTCACCTGGGGCAAGTAACAGGTGTGGGCAATATAAAAATCACACCTGAAAGCAGATAAAAAGGAGAGAAGTTCACTTAGTTTTTGCATTGTGTGTCTGTGTGTGCCACACTAAGCATGGACTACAGAAGAGAAGAGCACTGTCTGAGGACTTGAGAACCAAAATTGTGGAAAAATATCAACAATCTCAAGGTTACAAGTCCATCTCCAGAGATCTAGATTTGCCTTTGTCCACAGTGCGCAACATTATCAAGAAGTTTGCAACCAATGGCACTGTAGCTAATCTCTGGACGTGGACGGAAGAGAAAAATTGATGAAAGGTTGCAACGCAGGATAGTCCGGATGGTGGATAAGCTGCCCCAAACAAGTTCCAAAGAAATTCAAGCTGTCCTGCAGGCTCAGGGAGCATCAGTGTCAGCGCGAACTATCAGTCGACATTTAAATGAAATGAAACACTATGGCAGGAGACCCTGGAGGACCCCACTGCTGACACAGAGACATTACCGAAAACGGAATGAGGCCTACAAAGAAAAGAACACAGTACCTACAGTGAAATATGGTGGAGGTTCAATGATGTTTTGGGGTTGTTTTGCTGCCTCTGGCACTGGGTGCCTTGAATGTGTGCAAGGCATCATGAAATCTGAGGATTACCAAAGGATTTTGGGTCGCACTGTAGAGCCCAGTGTCGGAAAGCTGGGTTTGCGTCCGAGATCTTGGGTCTTCCAGCAGGACAATGACCCAAACATACAGTGGCAAGAAAAAGTATGTGAACCTTTTGGGATTACGTGGAGTTTTGCATGAATTGGTCATAAAATGTGCTCTGATCTTCATCTAAATCACAACAATTTGAAAAACACAGTCTGCTTAAAATAATACAACACAGACATTATATGTTTTCATGTTTTTATTGAACAGAACATGTAAACATTCACAGTGCAGGGTGGAAAAAGTATGTGAACCTTTGGACTTAATAACTGGTTGACCCTCCTTTGGCAGCAATAACCTCAACCAAACGTTTCCTGTAGTTGCAGATCAGACCTGCACAACGATCTGGAGTAATTTTGGGCCACTCCTCTTCACAAAATTGTTTCAGTGTAGCAATATTCTTGGGATGTCTGGTGTGAATCACTCTCTTAAGGTTCGGGTTGAGGTCAGGACTCTGACTGGGCCACTCCAGAAGGCGTATTTTGCTTTGTTGAAGCCATTCTTTTGTTGAATTACTTGTATGCTTTGGGTCATTGTCCTGTTGCATCACCCATCCTCTGCGGAGCTTCAGTTGGCGGACAGATGGTCTTACGTTTTCCTGCAAAATGTCTTGATAAACTCTGGAATTAATTTTTCCATCAATGACAACACTCCGTCCAGGCCCTGAGGCAGCAAAGCAGCCCCAAACCATGATGCTCCCTCCTCCATGTTTTACAGTGGGGATGAGGTTTTGATGTTGGTGTACTGTGCCTTTTTTTCTCCACACATAGTGTTGTGTGTTTTTCCAAACAACTCAATTTTGGTTTCATCTGTCCACAGAATATTTTGCCGGTAGTGCTGTGGAACATCCAGGTGCTCTTTTGCAAACTTCAAACGTGCTGCAATATTATTTTTGGACAGCAATGACTTCCTCCGTGGTGTCCTCCCATGTACTCCATTCTTGTTTAATGTTTTCCTTATTGTAGATGCGTCAACAAAAATGTTAGCATGTGCCAGAGATTTCTGTAAGTCTTTAGCTGACACTCTAGGATTCTTCTTTACCTCATTAAGCATTTTGCACTGTGCTCTTGCAGTCATCTTTACAGGACGACCACGCCTAGGGAGAGTAGCAACAGTGCTGAACTTTCTCCATTTGTAGACAGTCTGTCTTACCGTGGAGACATGAACATCAAGGCTTTTGGAGATACTTTTGTAACCCTTTCCAGCTTCATGCAAGTCAACAATTCTTGATCGTAGGTCTTCTGAGAGCTCTTTTCTGCGAGGCATGGTTCACATCAGGCAGTGCTTCTTGAAACCAGTAAACCCAAATCTGGTGTGTTTTTAAAGGGCAGGACAGCTTTCAGCAACAAATCCAATAATATCACACTGATTGGACTCAAGGTTGGCTCACTCCTGGCTCCAATTAGCTCTTGGAGAAGTCATTAGGCTAGGGGTTCACATACTTTTCCCACCCTGCACTGTGAATGTTTACATGTTCTGTTCAATAAACACATGAAAACATATAATGTTTGTGTTGTATTATTTTAAGCAGGCTGTGTTTTTCAAATTGTTGAGATTTAGATGAAGATCAGAGCACATTTTATGACCAATTCATGCAAAACTCCACATAATCCCAAAAGGTTCACATACTTTTTCTTGCCACTGTACGTCAAAAAGCACCCAGAAATGGATGGCAACAAAGCGCTGGAGCGTTCTGAAGTGGCCAGCAATGAGTCCAGATCTAAATCCCATTGAACATCTGTGGAGTGATCTTAAAATTGCTGTTGGGAAAAGGCGCCCTTCCGATAAGAGAGACCTGGAGCAGTTAGCAAAAGGAAGAGTGGTCCAAAATTCCAGGTGAGAGGTGTAAGAAGCTTATTGATGGTTATAGGAAGCGACTGATTTCAGTTATTTTTTCCAAAGGGTGTGCAACCAAATATTAAGTTAAGGGTGCAGAGAATTTTGTCCAGCCCATTCTTGGAGTTTTGTGTGACATTATGTCCAATTAGCTTTTTTTCCTCCCTTTTTTTGTTTTGTTCCAATACACACAAAGGGAATAAACATGTGTATAGCAAAACATGTGTTACTGCAATACGTTTCTGTGAGAAATACTTGATTATCTGGAAAAATTTCTGGGGTGCCAACAATTTCAGCCATGACTGTATGCAGGTTGAGCATCCATTGTCCAGAATGCACAGGACCCCAACCGTTCTTCCAGTTTTTGGAACCTAGTTGGGCTCATCCTACAGCAACATCATCTAGATAAAGGCTGGGACATCCTGTGCAGCGCCAGAGTTAGCTCTGTGCTGCATATCACAGGCTGGTACCACACAGTGTATCTGTTGCAGCCCAAGCAGGGCCGGTGCTAGACTATTTTGCGCCCTAGGCAAGACCAGCTACTTGCACCCCCCCCCAAAAAAAGCGACACAACATGAAACTGATAAATTTCTTTCTTTTTGCAAGAATAAAGTTTGAAAAGCACCACTAGTAAAGGTAAAATAAATATAAACTGTATTAAACAATTTTAAATTAACTCTATTGAACAAATATAAATTAACTGTATTTTTCTTAACAAAACCAAACCATTTCACATGCCCAGCAGAGCCAGAGTTTGACATGCCCAGCAGAACACAGTTTGACATGCCCAGCCAGCAGAGCCCAGAGTTTGACATGCCCAGCCAGCAGAGCCCAGAGTTTGAGGGGGCAACGATGGACTGCGACAAGGACACAGATGCAGCATTTTACACACAGCAGCCTGTTTATAGACAAATACATGCATTTACACACACACAGGCATACATTCACATAGACAACTATATATCCCCTACACCCCAGGGGTATGTAGCAATAAAACTCACAGTAATGTGCGCTGTGTATGAACGTACCACAGAGCTCCACAGCAATAAAACACACAGTAATGTGCGATGTGTATGAGCGTATCACAGAGCTCCACAGCAATAAAACTCAGTAATATAATTGATTTATTCAACTGCCCCACCACATCAATTCTAACCCCCCAAAGGATATCAATTGTTGTCATTCTTCAGCCCCCCAGCATATCAATTCATCAAACCCCCCTCACCATTACCCCCCGCTCACCATTTCAGTTCATCACACCCCCCTCACCATTACCCCCCGCTCACCATTTCAGTTCATCACACCCCCCACCATTTCAGTTCATCACACCCCTCACCATTTCAGTTCATCACACCCCACTCACCATTGCCCCCACCCCCCACCATCCCCTGCAATTCATCACCCCGCACCATCCCCTGTAATTTATCACCTCCCCACCATCCCTTGCAATTCATCACCCCATCATCCCTTGCAATTCATCACCCCCCACCATCCCTTGCACTTTATCACACCCCCACCATCCCTTGCAATTCATCACCCCCCACCATCCCTTGCACTTCATCACACCCCCCACCATCCCTTGCACTTCATCACACCCCCGCACCATCCCTTGTACGTCATCACACCCCCGCACCATCCCTTGCAATTCATCACCCCCCACCATCCCTTGCACTTCATCACCCCCCATCCCCTGCAATTCATCACCCCCACCATCCCTTGCAATTCATCACACCCCCCACCATACTCTGCAATTCATCACCCCCACCATCCTCTGCAATTCATCACCCCCCACCATCCCTTGCACTTCAGCACTTCCCCCCCATCCCTTGCAATTCATCACACACTCGCTCCCCCACCATCCCTTGCAATTCATCACCCCCCACCATCCCTTGCACTTCATCACACCCCCCACCATCCCCTGCAATTACTCACCCCCCACCATCCCTTGCACTTCATCACACCCCCCTCACCATTGCAATTTACCACCCCCTCACCATTGCAACAGTCCACACACAGTTGCCGCTGGCAGGTCCACTATCCCGGTACTCACCAGTGCTGTGATGATGAAGCCCGGGGGGGGGCAGGCTCTCCAGACCCAGGCATCCCTCAGCACCTCCAGGCTTGTCTGGGCTCCCTGGACCAGCAGCACCCAGCTCTCCAGCCAGCCCTGAAAGCTCACGGCCCGCACCAGCCTCTCTTGCCCCAGAAGCAGTTGGCATTGGCTGCCTGGATGTTCCGAAACAGCCACCTGCAATTCATCCCGCGCTCACCCCCCCCCCCGCGCTCACCATTCAAAGAAAAAAATCTATGGCTGGCTCCGCCGGACCTTTCCCGCTTCTATCAGCATCTGGCACTGCGTGACATGAGGGGGCGGGCGCTGCAGCGTGCCATGCACGTGGTAGGAAGAAGGAAGTGCGACATGCACTCTGCAGCGCCCGCCGCCGCAACGGTTTGGGAGGGCCCTGAGCTGGCTGTCATGGATTATTTTTATTATTATTCTTTATTTATAAAGCGCCAGCATATTCCGCAGCGCTGGATTACTCCACTCCCCCTACCAAAACCGGGCCCCTACCAAGCCGCGGGCCCCCGGGCAGTGCCCGAGGGCCCACCGGGTCAGTCCGCCCGGTACAGACAATTTTTTTCTTCAGTGGTCGGGCCCGGCTGCGCCCTAGGCGGGCACTGTGCTCTAGGCGGCCGCCTAGCTCGCCTAGCGGCAGCGCCGGCCCTGAGCCCAAGGAGGAGGTCTGAGAGAAAGACCTGTTAGAAGTGGCAATGAAGTGAGTAAAAATCATGTTTGGAAGACTCCCAAAACTCCAGTTTGAAAATCTGTATATACAGTTGTGTTCAAAATTATTCAACTCCCAATGCTGTAAAGGGTTTTAGGGAATTTAGTGTACATTTGTAATTGTATTCAGAATGAAATCCTACAAGGACTTTTCAAAGAACCATATGCAACTGAAATGACATCAATTGGTTTTGTAATACAGTACTAAATGTTTCTTTTGTGAATTCTTCATTGACACAATTATTCAACCCCTTAAAGACTACCACTCTGAAGAACAGAGGTTCATTCAAGTGTTTTCAATCAGGTATTGAAAACACCTGTGGATGTCACGGAGCAGCAATAAAGCATAATAAGCACCAATTAGGCAGCTTTAAAATGACTGTGATACTCAGCTCCTTCTAGACATTTACTGGTGTGGTTACAAACATGGTGAAGTCAAGAGAATGGTCTAGGAAGACAAGAGAAGAGGTGATTACTCTTCACAGGAAGGGCAATGGCTATAAGAAGATTGCAAAGATGTTAAACATACCAAGAGAGACCATAGGAAGCATCATTTGCAAATTCAAGGCAAAGGGCACTGTTGAAACGCTACCTGGTCGTGGCAGAAAGAAGATGCTGACTTCGACTGCTGTGCGCTACCTGAAGCGTAGAGTGGAGAAAAGTCCCCGTGTGACTGCTGAGGAACTGAGAAAAGATTTGTCAGATGTGGGTACTGAAGTTTCAGCTCAGACAATACGGCGCACACTGCGTAATGAAGGCCTCCATGCCAGAACTCCCAGGCGCACCCCCTTGCTGTCTCCAAAGAATAAGAAGAGTCGACTGCAGTATGCCAAAAGTCATGTGGACAAACCACAGAAGTTTTGGGATAGTGTTCTGTGGACTGATGAAACAAAATTAGAACTGTTTGGGCCCATGGATCAACGCTATGTTTGGAGGAGGAAGAACAAGGCCTATGAAGAAAAGAACACCTTGCCTACTGTGAAGCATGGCGGGGGGTCAATCATGCTTTGGGGCTGTTTTGCTTCTGCAGGTACAGGGAAGCTTCAGCGTGTGCAAGGTACCATGAATTCTCTTCAGTACCAGGAGATATTGGATGACAATGTGATGCAGTCCGTCACAAACCTGAGGCTTGGGAGACGTTGGACCTTTCAACAGGACAATGATCCCAAGCATACCTCCAAGTCCACTAGAGCATGGTTGCAGATTAAAGGCTGGAACATTTTGGAGTGGCCATCGCAGTCACCTGACTTAAATCCGATTGAGAACCTCTGGTGGGACTTAAAGAAAGCAGTTGCAGTGCGCAAGCCTAAGAATGTGACTGAACTGGAGGCTTTTGCCCATGACGAATGGGCGAAGATCAGGGCTCGAGTCGAGCGGGAACGCGCAGGAACGGCGTTCCCGCACTTTTCCCACAGCGGGAACGCTGCGGGAACGCAGCGATCCCGCTGTGGCCCGAGCCCGAACGCCGCCGCACATTGCCGGCGGCCGGCGTGTTTCCTGTTACAAGGGCCGGTGACAGGAGGTGGAGCCGCTCGCCTGGCTGTTTCATAGTTCCCAGGCGAGCGGCTGCACTTCCTGTCAGCGGCCACTGAAGCAGGAAGCACGCGGCCGCTGGCAGAGGAGCAGAAGCAGCAGCAAAGGTGAGCTGGGCTGGTTGCAGTATCCCTGAGACCTGGGGGGGGCAATATCCATGAGAGCTGGGGCATTATCCATGAGACCAGGGGGCAATATCCATGAGAGCTGGGGCATTATCCATGAGAGCTGGGGCATTATCCCTGAGACCTGGGGGGGGGGCAATATCCATGAGAGCTGGGGCATTATCCATGAGACCAGGGGGGCAATATCCATGAGAGCTGGGGCATATCCATGAGAGCTGGGGCAATATCCATGAGACCTGGAGGCAATATCCATGAGACCTGGGGGCAATATCCATGAGACCTGGGGGCAATATCCATGAGACCTGGGGGCAATATCCATGAGACCAGGGGGCATTATCCATGAGAGCTGGGGGCATTATCCATGAGAGCTGGGGGCATTATCCATGAGAGCTGGGGGCATTATCCATGAGACCTGGGGCATTATCCATGAGACCTGGGGGCATTATCCATGAGACCTGGGGGCATTATCCATGAGACCTGGGGGCATTATCCATGAGACCTGGGGGCATTATATCCATATGAGCTGGGGCAATTATATCCATGTGAACTGGGGAAAATATATCCATATAACCAGTGCTGTGTATATTATTCTTGGGGTTCAGTGCTGTGTATGTTATTCTGGGGGCTCAGTGCTGTGTATATTATTCTTGGGGTTCAGTGCTGTGTATATTATCCTGGAGGCTCAGTGCTGTGTATATTATTCTGGGGGCTCAGTGCTGTGTATGTTATTCTGGGGGTTCAGTGTTGTGTATGTTATTCTGGGGGCTCAGTGCTGTGTATGTTATTCTGGGGGCACAATGTTGTGTATATTATTCTGGGGGCTCAGTGCTGTGTTTATTATTCTGGGGGCTCAGTGCTGTGTATATTATTCTGGGGGCTCAGCGCTGTGTATATTATTCTGGGGGTTCTGCGCTGTGTATATTATTCTGGGGGCTCAGTGCTGTGTATATTATTCTGGGGGCTCAGCGCTGTGTATATTATTCTGGGGGTTCAGCGCTGTGTATATTATTCTGGGGGTTCAGCACTGTGTATATTATTCTGGGGGTCTGTGCCTGGAGATATATATATATATAATGCGTTAGTCCAGTTGCCACAATCACGAGTATACCTGTACATAGTGATACCTTTCACTGATCAGTATAGTTTCCAGTTTACACTCTTGAAAGCTTGTCTTTTAAATGTAAAGTTAACCCAATAAAAATGGTATCACCGGCACGCGCTGCTATACTCGTGATATATATATATATATATATTATTTTCTTCAGGTAATGGGGGTTGTGGAATTCGTGGGTGAGTTCCCTCACTTTTTTTCCCAGGACTTGACCCCTGGCGAAGATACCCGTAGATCGCTGCAAGACACTTGTGTCAAGCTATGCTTCACGTTTAAAAGCTGTTATAACTGTAAAAGGATGTTGTACTAAGTACTAAGATTGAATGTCACTTGGGGGTTGAATAAAACTGATAATGATGTGAGCACAGAAAAGACATTTGTGGTTATTTCATTATAAATTATGTTATATTTGTCTGACCTACACTTGCCTCTTTGATTTAATTGTAAGCAAGATGACTGAATGATCAAATCAATGTCAAACTGGCCAAAACACTCAATTTCAGTGGGGGTTGAATAATTTTGAACACAACTGTAGGTTGCTGCACCTGCATAGTATTTGCAAAACCACTTAACACTTAAAAGAAACGGACAGAAAAATCCTAAAAATTACCTCTGGTCCTGCGTCTCAGAGAGCGACAGGATCCGCCACTTCCTCTGTCTGAATGCAGCAGAATAATAATAAATAGTTTCCACTGTCCTTCAGCAGCTCCTGAATGATCCTGCAAAGACAGGTTCGCACTGGGTCTCACCCAGCTCGACTCCAAAAGCCGATACCAGTGGGCGTATGCAGCACCGATTGCTAGTATCGATCAGCGGCTCATAAATATTCTGACTTGAGCTGCTAATACGACATCTCGGTCAGAATAAAGTTGTTAAAGATAATTGGGCAGCTGCTGCTGATACCCTGTTTCCCTGAAAATAAGACCTACTCTGAAAATAAGACCTAATGTGTTTTTTTGATAACTGCTAAAATATAAGACCTACCCCGAAAATAAGACCTAGTAGTAGGGCAACTTGAAGAGCCGCGGGAGAGAATCGGTGATGCCGACGCCAGAGGAAACGAGGCAGCAGAGGAGGGAGCAGAGCTGTATAAGGCTGAGGACACACGTGCGTTCTTTGAGCAGTGGACATCCTTCCACTCTGATGCCAGTGTGGCCACCTTGCTGAGCACAGTCAGTGCGCTTGGCACTAAAAAACACAATCCGCCTATGGAGGTGGATTAGTAGCAGCTTAGTAGCCTTGTCTGCATCCGTCGTAGCTTTTTGAGAGGCTGAAATCACGTCCGGTGGTAGCCCGCGCAATTTGTGCACCCGCTACACTGTGTAGCCCTCCCGTCCAGCCTTCACAAAGCTGCAACGGACGCAGGGAAGTGTGGTCACACGGACGCACTCAGTGCACTTGTGCTACCGCAGCCTTAGCCGATGCTTCCTCTAGCGCTGGTTCCTGTCACTGGTGGAGTGATACCAGATGTACACTGCCACAAAAAACCCAGCAACACCCAAAAAAAATAAGACCTACCCTGAAAATAAGACCTAGTGTGTTTTTTGGGGGCCAAAAAAAATATAAGACAGTGTCTTATTTTCGGGGAAACACGGTAGCATTTGTCCCATTATATTATATTTATTTTACTCCCCTTTTCTTCCTCAGTGCCACTGCTCGTCCCATCAGCTCAGGCGCTTCCGAATCCCGAAGGTCCCTGCAGCTTCCAAAGCAATTTGCATCCCGTACGCAACTTGTGTAGTGTAGGCGATGCATATTACGCTTTGATCGGGACTTGCGCACTTGACATACACAAGGTTCCGTTGTGCCTGTGCAGACCGATGGATTGGAGCTGTGTGCATGTGGAGACCTGATCCATCAGCTGTCTCTCTGCGAATTCCTGCTATACGCTACTAATATAGATATATATATATGACGGTTAAAGCACGAAGTGCAGTTAATCCTAGGATTACCCGGGTAATCCTGACATTACGCAGGTGTCATTAGCAAAAGTCCGAAGTGAAATTTCGGATTTTACCCGGGTAATCTGCAAAGTATCCAGAGGCCTCTGGGTAGTCCAGTTTTCTTCTCTGTTTTAACCGGGTAATTCGCACATTACCCTAGTGTTGCTGGATAAAGTGTGATGTGCAACGAAACATCAGACTTTATCCGGGTAATATGCAAAATATCCAAACGCCTCTGGGTACTGCGCTTTTCTTGGGTTTGCAGCAGGTTACAGTTGACTGAATTCCAAGGATTACCCGGGTAAAGCTGCAAACTGTTATCTGACTGAGCTCTGTGATACAGTTATTTGAATTGCTGTGACGTGTAAATGGCCTCTGCAATAATATTATATATATATATAAACATTTAATAAATGGTAACATTTTATTGGAAATACTTTATTATATTAAATTATAATTTCATATATATAGATCTACAAACACCCCCTGCCAGCAGCTCCTCACCAGCCTGCTCCTCCGCTGCCTTCATGCTCCCGGCCAGCTGACAAACCTCGTTGCTATGGTGAGGGGAAGCAGGAAGTTAATTCAGAAGGGGCAAGAGTGTGTTGAATGACATCTAAGCAAACCAACCATCAGTGGGCAGGTGGGCGTGGTTCCGGCCCCTTGCAGGAAGCACGTGGTGTGGCAGGAACTAGGAAGTGGAAGCCGGTGCAGTCAGAGCAGTGTGAGTAATTTGCGTGTGTACGCGTTGTGCTAGAAATCCTTGTGTCTGGCGGCTGTGGAGATGGCGGCAGAGCATCACGGCCTGCAGAGTGCTCCCCCTGTACCTGCCCTATGTTCATGATGTGCCTTTGTCTGGCATATTGCTGAGCTGATGCAGCACACCGATAAGGTGGCCAGATCCACCATGTTTCCTGGACCCATATAATTTATTCATGCTAATGGGGAGTGCGTGAAAAATTACACCCCTGCAGTATGTATAACTCATGCCGCAGGTAAGAAGTCAAGAACCCAGGTGACCTAATCTGACTAGAGATCCTCCCCGCAGCGTATGAATTATGCATAGTGCAGGGCAGCGCTTTTACTGCCCTCTCAACTCAATGAAAAAAACTATTTACCCAGGAAAAAGTGGCAGGTCTGACAGCCCTAAGCACCAAACGCAGAGCAAACAGACGGGCAGGATTGACAAAGCTACAGAAAAGAAATCCCTGATAATAAGATCACAAAGGAAGAAGTTTAAATATGTAAAAAGTTGATGATCAGTGCTTGAGAAATACATGGCCAGACAGCCAATGGATCCTCAATATCTGGATTTTTCCTCCCAAAATTTCCTCCCACAACTCCACCTGGCTATTAGAATTGTGTAGTTGCCTGTTAAGTGTCCCTTCTGGCTCCCGCCCATGTATCAATTTCTGAATATTTGTGTCCAATGTGTACATTGCTATATAAAACCAGGAGGATTCCTCAAGATGATTTTTTACCTCCGGGACTACCAAGGCATGCCCTACACATGCCAGTTCCAAGAGATAACCTTTGTTGAGGTTTTGTATACATGGTGAATATTCGAACGGTGCAAAACAACTTTATTAAATAGTGGAGAAGGCCGTATCTTAAAAGCAAAAAAACAAAACCGCGTATAGACCTGTGATCACATGGCTTAATAAGCCCTCCACTATAAGGATTGAGACATTCTAAAAGGATTTGGGGGAGAATACTGCTGTAACTGTGGTATATTCATCCTACATGAAGATAGAGTGCTAGCTCTTCATCTGCACAACCCCCCCTCCCCCAGATTTATAACCACCTGACCAACCAGACATGTCATTTCATTGAAACTCCAGTGTGCAAATTATCTCTAACTTGTGTCACAATATCACTTGCTGCTGTAGATTTCTAGGGGTTGCCAGATCGGCCATGCTTTCTTCAACACCTATTACTATTTCGGCAGAGGGGAGTATGGGAAAAGTGCTGCCTTGCAGCATGTGTAATTTATGTGCTGCAGGAAGGCAATCAAGGCAGGTAACCTGGGATTCTTTGACTTCTTATCTGCAGAATATGGATTGTACATACTTCAGGTTTGCATTTTTCACAAACTGTCCATCGGCATGAATAATTTATGCGTCCAGGGAAGCATGGCAGATCTGGCAACCCTAAGGCTAGCCCACTCAATGTGCTTTAAAATGCATACCATAGGCTTTAGAAAAAAATGGTATTTCAGCAAAAAAATGGGACCAAGACAGAAAGTCAAGGGGGAAATCTCCATACTTCCCACAGGAATGTTTATTCTGTAACTTGCGTTTCATCACAAAAAAATTGTGACCTTTTTTAGCTTGCACAGCATAGCTGAGCGTTGGGCACGTATTGTAAAAATGCAACTCCTATCCCATGAATGCCAAAGAGTAAGGAGGCTGTAAGGTAACTAAACTTTAAAGGGGTTACTAACAGTGAATTCACTATTTCAGGAACGTCAGCCATAGGAAGTTCCCTAAACCAATGGTTCCCAACCTTGGTCCTCAAGTATCCCTAACAGGCCAGGTTTTAAGTATCACCTTGGGGAAATGCAGACTGAATCCTGCAATCACTGAGCAGCAAATCATATCACCTGTGCTGTGCTTCAGATATCTGGAAAACCTGTCCTGTTAGGGGGACTTGAGGACCAGGGCTGGTAACCACTAGTCTACACAGTAGCAGTCAGCATAGATTTCACTGTAGTGTCAGTCGAAGTTTATCGTTCTTTCTATAGGGGGTTCAATGGGCATTGCCACTTAGGCTAGGGTCAGACTAACGCATTTTTCACGTTGTCCGTGAAAAAGTGCGTTCGAACGAATGGACGTATTTTTTCACGGAATACGCAATAGCGGTCATACGATGTGCAGTTTCATCCGTGATTTTGTACGGATCATTAATAAAACACTTTTTGGGTCTGGACGTTATGTTGGCCGGACATTAGCAGCGTCTGACGTCTCCTAATCACGCACCCACGTCGCTAGCGGACGCAGCGCACTCTGTACGTCAGTACTAGTGGTTTCACGTTCTCGAAAAAATGCGTTTGTTTGCCGCTTGCGTTGCGCGGCCGCACTTTTGTGCGACCGTACTTCGTATATTGGCCGTCATTGCCCGTCATTTGCTGCTAGCACGGCCGTGATTATGTGCGCCTGCACGCGCGTTCGCACTGCCTCAGTCTGACCCTAGCCTTAGATCGCTGAAGTAAACGCAACAGAACTACTCTGAATGGAGAATAGCTGTAGTTTACAAATGTTCCGTAAGAATATTCGTGGTACCTATGCAGCAGTTTCACCTGCCTTAATTTAATTTTTCTTAAAAATTTTTTATGGATGGATGACGGTCACTGTATTTGCAAAAATGGTGTTTTTTTTTCTTTTTGCTTTTACCATTGCTTGCAATGTGAATGTAGGTGCCACAGTGATGTATAACGCCATTACTTCCATGACTGAATATAATGTATTTTCAAAATGTTCTGCAGGAGCTCTAGGTCGAGTGAACTCGATTTGGTCATATTCTGGAGCAATGCAAAGAAATTTCATTTATTCATATGGGATGCAGAATGTGCCCCCAAACTTTCAGCACCTTGGACATGTCTGCTGAGGTGCTGATCCTGTTTAAATAGCGCAGGGTTAAGTTTTTTTCTTTCACAGAAACAGAGCTCCAGCTGCATTATTGTACATGTAGTAGTGCTTTCTGGCCATCTGGGGGAGCCCCCTGCCTATCAAATAAGCTTACGGGCTCTAAAATGTATGTAAGGTCAGTACATCAATTTCTCTCTGTAACAGTCTCTGTAATGGAAAGTGGTTTTCTCTAAACCCACTGTTTCATGGAAAAGTGAAGTGGTTTTGAGTGTTTCTAGTGGCTTTTAAAGGACACCTAGGCAAAAACCCAAAAGCCCTCTCTGGCCGTCAAACAGTTTCATTGTCTATACTGTATCAAAATGTCGCAGTCTCCCCCAGAGATGTTGCAGCTGGCCTATGTCTCACTGCAGGAAGCTGCTTAGCACGGGCCCATTGACAATCATCGTGATGTCTGACTTGCTGGAGGCAGCGTCACAGATGCACCCGGCGGCCACGTGATCGCATCACTGCCAAGCGACCGGACCTTCAGGATGGGTGAGCATCGCGGCGCGCCGGAGGGGAATGCTGGCCGCGTGCTTTTCATGCACGCGGCCAGCTTCCCCAGCGTTCGAGCTGCAGGCAAATCCATGAGCGCTGCGGGCAAATCCATGAGACCTGGGGCATATCCATCAGAGCTGGGGCATAATCCATGAGTGCTGGGGGCAAATCCATGAGAGCTGGGGGCAAATCCATGAGTGCTGGGGGCAAATCCATGAGTGCTGGGGGCAAATCCATGAGTGCTGGGGGCAAATCCATGAGTGCTGGGGGCAAATCCATGAGTGCTGGGGGCAAATCCATGAGTGCTGGGGGCAAATCCATGAGAGCTGGGGGCAAATCTCATATAAATTTTTATATGAGGTCTGTTCTTATTGGATAGCGTCACATGACATTAAATAAAAGTATCGGTACTCGGTATCGGTGAGTACTTTTAAAAAGTATCGGTACTCGTACTCGGTCTTAAAAAAGTGGTATCGGTGCATCCCTAGAATTGGTCCTATAACAGACCCCTGAGGGACACCACTTACCACTGATGTTCATCTTGAAAATGTACCATTTATGACCAATCTTTTACCCAGTTTTCTATCCAAGAACAAATATTTTCATCTAGACCAATTTTTCTTAATTTAAATAGTATCCTCTTGTGTGGAACTGTGTCGAAAGCTTTGGCAAAATACAAGTAAATCACATCCATTGCAACCCCCTTATCTATACTTCTACTTACTTCCTCATAGAACGTAATTAGGTTAGTCTGACATGATCTGTGTTTTCACTTGCTGATGGGCCGTTCACAAAAAGTGCTGCCCTGCAATATATTTCCCCACTTTACTCTTCAGTCCTGCTTAGATCATTTTCTTTCAGTCAGACATGAATGTACAGCATGTAGAGTTATTCTGGCGAAACCTGAGTTTCCGGACGTGTGTTATTCCTTTCTGCATCGTGAGGGTACATTGAAGATGCTGCCCGTGTAGGTAGAACATGCCAGCAGGCACTGCACTGAGAGTGAGGGCAGATGTTACTTTTTTGGAAAATGCAATGAGTTTGTTTTGTGCTGTTTTATGATGTGTATACTTTGTGACTGCGTAAGGGGGATGGTGCTGGTTCTTTTCTGCAAATTAACTGAATATATTGTGTCTAAACAGGATCAGATGGATCCTCAAAGTCGTCGGAAAGGAAAACCAAACAAAGGAGGAGGCAGAAAGCATCGCGGTGGAAGAGGAGGCGGTTCTAGCTCAAGAGGAGGTTTCCGAGCACAAGCAGCAGGTGGAGGAGGCGGTGGCGGCAAGAAGAGCTCCAGTAAAGCATGGGATGACGGAGATGATATTTGTTTCTCCAGCAAACCAGTAGTGCCACCAGTGAGGTTTGTGTCTTGTGACTTATCGGTGGTCTTCAAGTAGAACTGCAACCTGAGGATGAAAAATAAGGCACAATTAGGAGACAGAGTTGCAACCACAGTGGAGTAACACATTGGTTTGCTGCAACCGGTTGGAGGGAGTTGGGGTCAGGGCTGGTACTACTGCAAGGAAAATCAAGAGTTACCCAGGGAAACCAGACCATTAAACTTGTTTGGATTTGGAGGGGGAACGTGTCGAACCTATTCTCACCCCCCCCCCCCCGAAAGGGTTATATAGCTGAAACATTGCTGTCTGTATCTGCCACTGTGTGCATATACATATCTGTGAGGATTTACTTGTTGTTTTTTTGTTTAATAACTTAATTGTAACAGAATTTCATCTGCAATTGGTCTCCAGAATATTTTCTTATCATTATAGTACATTGGCTGTATCAGCACTGCAGTACCGGGATTTACCAGTAGAGCCCTATGACCATCAAATATGGCGTACAAAGTACATTGCATTTACACTGTGTGGTGGTTATAGAGTTGAGGGTGTATGGTAGAATGGTTTCCCATAAAACCACTGGTTACTGGCACTGATTTTATGGGACCCAGTTGGTAGTGAAGGGGTTAAAAATTGCAGCCTTTCCATCCTGCAGAGATGGTGTGGGAGGTAACGCTCAGGCACTCAGGAATTTTAACATATACACTTTCTTTTATGTCTATTTGCTGTGTTTTAATGTAGGCCCAGGCATGCCAGCAGGCGGGTATCACAACCACGCAGTAACGCCGCTGCTAACACGCCTCTTCAGACTCTTCACATGACCACAGAAAATCAAGAGCGGGTGAAGGCCCTTCTGCGTGACCTCCAAGGAAACGATTTGGATGCAGTCCCTGAGTAAATATCCTAAGACACCAGTTTTATAGACCTGTATATAGATTTGCATAACTATTCTTATGTCTGTGTTTTTCTGCAATGAAACCACAAGTACTCACCGATACCGAGTACCGATACTTTTATTTAAAGTCATGTGACCACTTTTCAATAGGAACAGACCTTATATATATATAGAAAAATAAAGATGGTGGGAGGCACTCCGGGACTAATTAAAAATAGTTAATTTATTGTGGACATGAATTCATGTCCACAATAAATTAACTATTTTTAATTAGTCCCGGAGTGCCTCCCACCATCTTTATTTTTCTATATATTATTGCTACCAGGGAGTTCAGCATCCGGGCTCTTAGGATCAGCTGTGGGTCTTCTCACCCACGCCATGCAACACAGGAACTGAGTGCCTAGTCCCTTCCTTTTTCATCATATATATATATATATATATATATATATTGCCCCAGCTCAAATATTGTCTCCAGCTTACATTACCGCCAGCTCACATATTGCCCCCAGCTCTCCTTGCCCCCAGCTCACACATTGTCCCCAGCTCACACATATATTGCCCCCGACTCACATATTGCCCAAAGCTCATACATATATTGCCCCCCAGCAGAGATGTTGTGAACTCCACGAGATCGCGGCTGGTGGTTCCCAACGAGCGGCCGGCTACAACTCTTAGCCGGCGGCCGCTCAAAGGAAGATGATGTTGGAGGAGCCTGGCAGCGTGCCCAACACTGCCCAAAAAAAACGTCTGCCAGCCCAGCGCTGGCTTCCGATATCGGTTTAGGTATCGGGGGGCCTCTGCACAAGTACCAAGTACTCGTGCAGGTCCCGGTATCGGCACCGATACTGGTATCGTTGCATCCCTAGTTACATTACATTTTTACTACTTGCTTGTTTGCAATTGCAATCCTCTTTTATAGCCTAAGACATGCTCTATTGTTTTCCCGCTCATACATTATAATCATATCTCTGTAATTACTTGAATTAGTGCTGTTTCCTATTTCAAGAGCCATTTAATTATTTGGACAGTGTTAGAAATGTCAAGGTTAGTAATGCAGGAACAATGCATTTTTAAAATATATGTATGGGTCGAGTATTCCTTATGTGGAAATCCCAAATGATCTAAAACCTGAAAATGCTTTGAGCGTTAATATGACCACACAAACGTAAAAATCTATACCTGACAACTGTGACATGGGACAGAATTATTAAAATATTGCATTGAATGCCCTTCAAGCTGTGAGCATGAGATGTATAGGAAACATAAATGAAATTCTTGTTTAGACTTGGGTTCCATCGCCAGGATATATCACTATATTTTATGTAAATATACCAAGATCCAAAGCACTCCTGATCTCAAGCATTTCGGATAATAAATACTCCTAGTGTGTGTGTATGTTACGGTTAAAGGCCGAAGTGCAGTTAATCCTAGGATTACCCAAAACCGCTGGGTAAAGCTGCAAAAAAATTAAAAATTCAGTCTTTACCCGGTTAATTTTAGGACTAACCAACCGCCCTTGGGTAACAGTCTGGAAGAGCTGAAAAATTTACACTTTACCCGGATGATCTGCAGACTATCCAACCATGTTTGGTTAAAACAGAATTTTGTCATCGTTCAGATAAAAGAAGCTTTGCCTTTTCTCTATATAAAGCTGGGGTTTATCGATTTGACTTTTTACGATGTAGATTTTAAGTTAGTTTTTAATTTACATGCTTGTTAACACATCACACGTGCTGTGGTTCAGATATCCAGCAAACATGGTTTGTTAGGGGTACTTGAGGACCAGGGTTTGTTAACCACTGCCCTAGATAAACAGGCTAATCACCCTTCTTTATTTCCACCAATTTGTAATGTATTGGGGGGGGGGGTTACTATTGGTCCTGTAATAGTGTCTCGTATTAAGATGCATAATCTGCCTTATATTGCAAAAAAAAAAAAGGATGCATAATCTGTATCTTGCACAATGTCTATTGTCGTATTTTTGTTTTTAACCTGAAATCCCTCATTAAATTAGAAAAGCTATGCAGCTTTCCGTTTAAGGTCAATTTCTTATTAAACATGACAACAGAGTGATGTACCTTGTTCTGTTTCCTATCTTAGTGACGTGGGGTCTGAATCAGAAGGCGAATATGATGGAAGATCTACTCAAGGTGAGGATGACGACTATGAAAGTGACCATAAGAGTGAGCATGGAGAAGATTGTGCCTTTGACGTCTGGTCCTCACCTGGAAAAATATCCCCACAGCCTCCTACCCAGCTCTTACCAGAGGCGACGATATCAGCCTTTGCTATTGGCAAACTGTCCAGGTAGCTGTTGCATCTCTAGTTTTCGAGTCCATTATTGGGGGAAAAAAAAAATCAGTTTTATGTATAAAATCCGTTTTATGTATTGAATTTATTTATTTATAAAGGATTTTACCAGGAAGGATACATTGAGATTTCTCTCGTTTTCAAGTATGTCCTGGCCTGCTTGAGTATATATAATGCCTGTGTGTTAATTTGTGCATGAAATCTATATATATATATGTTTTCATACCTTTTTGGAGAGTTAAAATCCGAGGGTAAATTGAATAGTCTTTAGTAAAGGGTTAATGGTTTGCAGGTAAGCTCATTACTTGTGGGTTGCCTGTGGTTCGTCAACTGGGATAGTCTTATGGTATTGTAAAGTAGAAATGTCCTATCTGAATAAAACATAAAACTCCTCATAATTCGTTTTCCCCGTGCTCCAGGTACGGTTTTGACAGAGAGCGATGTCTGATGGCTTTGAGATCTCATGACGGTGATGTGGGGACTTCCCTGGAGCATTTACTACAACAGTGTTTTTCGGACGTCTTCGGCATCCAGACAAAGGCTCCTCGCTCAGCAGCTGACGTTGGCATGGAAGAGTGTGTAGGTTGCCGTCAGGAAGAAGCTTTTGTGCTTGGCTCAATCTGCGGAGATAAATTTAATGAGAGAATCCCAAACAAAGTATGGACCATAGGGCTAGAGATGGAATTCCTGACAAAGAGACTCCAGCCTCCCCGGCACAGGGAAAGTGCCAAAGACTTTGCAAAAAACGCCCCCAACAACATGTGTAGGTTTGTCCTTAAGGGTGAGAACTGCCGATTTGGTGCAAAGTGCCACTTTAGACATGATATCCCACAGCGAGTTGTAAAGGATGAATCTCACCTCGGCACCACTGGGGACAATACATTTTTGTATGAACTAGAAGTAAGGTTTCCAAAGGATAATAAATACCCTTACCAAGCGCCACTGGTAGCATTCTACTCCGTCAACGAGAACCTTAAAATGGGGTGCCGCCTGCACATAACAGAATATCTGTATGAAAAAGCTTTGACTATCGCACAGACCGGGGAACCAGCAGTATTTTCCCTTGTTAGTTGTTTAGAGGAAGAAGATGAAATGGTCAAGTTACTTGCAAACACCCACCACAGGTTCAGCATCCCACCTCCTCTCTTGATGGCGTCCGTGGAATCCAGGAAAAATCCACCTATAACTGTCAACAAACCTATTACTCCAGCGAAACATTCTGAGCGAAATCATTCATCAGAAGGTATGTTTTACCAAATACAAAAAATATGAAAGAACACTGTGGCACTTAACATATGTAGGATCTTCCCTCTGAGTGTCCCGGATCACTCGTATCAAACAGAGTGTGTATATATGCATAGAGGGAAGTCCTAAAGTTGATAAACTAAATCACAATAGTGTGACACTATAAATCACATGGACCTAAAAATGAATAACTCGCACAGGATGGATAGAGATATCACCACTCCAAGGGATTCATGCTCCTGGAGCATCCTGTGCGTTTTATCCTTTTTCAGGTCCGTGTTTTCTATAGATTCACACTATTGTGATTTATTTTATCAATTTCTGGACTTCCCTCTATGCATTTATACACATCAGAAGGTATGTGCAGCATTTTATTGTCCTAGATTTTTGCAAGAGTAAAATCACAGTCGACTGCAATTACGTCCGGCTAAATAGAGGCTATCGCCCAGCCCTACATACTCGATATATAGGGTTCAGCAGCATGCAGATAGTAGGAAATACATGGGTATATGCAATAGACCGTGTTCCACACTAATGGATCAGTGATTGGACACAATATATTAGAATATATTATAAATTTTTTGCTCAAAATGAAGTGTAGGTAATGAGCGATACCTCTAAAAGGCTACTAAAAGGGGGTCTTGCCTGAGGGTACACACTCCGTTTCAGAGCTCAGGCTTTCCTCAGAACACGCATCTGTGTACAAAGGGCCCTATTACACTCTTAACGCAAACGTTAACGCTCACTTGTTAAAAAACCCGTTTGCGTTTGGTACCTTGTGCTTTTCAGCGCGAGGTTACTGTACTTTACGCTCCACATGTTAAATATAGGAAGCACAAAGTGTTAATCAGCGCTGGATTACAAAGTCCCAGCGCTGATTAAGGTCCGGCTCTGGTTAGCGGAAAATTAACCAGAGCCAGGACTTGGTGTTAACAGATTCCTTCTGCAGAATCCGTTAACACCAGGCAAAAAAACCCAAAAAACAAATCATATACTCACCCTCTGTCCTGCGGCAAGGACCGCGGCTCCAACCGACTCCTCTGTCCGGCGGGAGCAGGGAAAGACTGGGGGAAAAAGTCCCTCCAGTCTCTCCCTGCCTATCACTATGCCGACCGGCCGGATCTCGTGAGGCGAGATACGGCTGGTCATGTGACCAGCAGGGGGGAACTCAATGGAGTCCTATGGACTCCATCGAGTGGATGCTCGCAGCTGTGCTCAGCGCTGCCGCGAGCATCCCTGATTTCAATGCGTGATAACAATGCAGGCAGCATTTCTTGCGCCTTGCATTGTAATCCAGCATTAAAACGCGGGCGCAGTTTTTCCTTCCTTGCGCCCGCATTTTAACGTGAACATCGTAATAGAGCCCAAAGTATTTTACCAGGAAGGATACATTGAGATTTTTCTCATTTTCAAGTATGTCCTGGTTTACAGTCGTTACAGAAATCCAAAGTAATAAAATGCAAGATTTTAAAAAACAACACAAATATATATTTTATGTGTTAATCTGTACATGTAAAAAATATAGTCACTATGTTACTTGTTTACAGGTGCATTCTGTATCGAGGTATGTTAATGGAGATCTCTTAAGGGACATTAGACTGGGGGAAGATTTGATGGTGTCTGGGAGGTTATTCTATATTTACAGTGCTCTGTAGGAAAATGAGGATCGATACACTTTTGTTTTTTATTGTTGCAAGTAAGGTGCAGGTCCTGGATCGAAGGTTATAAGAGAAGGGAGCTGCTGGGGGAAGCAGTCTATTCAGGTAGGGTGGTCGCTTCCCAGAAAAGCTCTTAAACACCAGCTTGAAAGGTGACGGGTGGGTCTAGATTCCAGCGACGGCCAGTTTAGCTCTTTTAACATGTCACAATGGTGGGTCATGTATTTACATTGTAGCACAAAGAGGCAGAATGAGTAATACAAAGTAGTAAGTTTATGAAGGTGTGTTTGTGGGGCAGCTGCATACACTACATCTCCATATTCAATAGCCGGCATAAGCATTTGTTGTACAATCTGCTTTCTTACCACCGGGCTCATTATCTATATACTGTATTACTAATCCAGACCTTTTCTTACTTTTATAAATCTAATAAAACTTGTATTTTTACTTAATATATTGATGTGCTTTGGTGTATTTATATGTGTTTAGAGATGCTGATTGAGACATCAGCACCACTAGAGAGTGTCAGGCGAGATTGCCCTACATAACACAACACCCATTCAGCTTTGCTGGACCAAGGTAAGTTGTGTTGTTGGTGTAACTCCTCAAATGATTAAATAACACTCAAACATTTTTGATTGCGATATTCCCTGCTTGAGGGAATAACACCAAGTGATTATTATTTTTAATCTTTTCATTCTACCATTAAAACTGCCTACCTGCTATAGAGAATAATAGGGATTCTTGGCCATCGACCATTTAGCATGTCAATGTTCTTGTTTTTAGCGAAGAAAGAACACAAAGTGGTCCCGACAGAAGTCAATAAATCAACATGCACAGAAGATGATGATCTTGATGACTTGGACTTAGAGACCGTTGTGGTCGAGAGTGAAAGCTACGCTAACCTGAAGAAAGGACAGTCCAAGAAGTACAGCAGCATCCCCAGATCTTTGCTCGCGGAGAATGCTAAAATCTGCAAAAATTTCAATGCCAAGCAGGTGAGCTTTCTGGGGGTTGACTACAAAACAAGGCAAAAGGTAGTAAGGTCTCTGATTGCAGCCATCTGGCAGAGAATTGTGAGTGTCCAACATGAAATGTTGCGCAGAGATCTCATTGTTGACATATAGTACAATCAACACGGGGTAAACCTTTGCGATCAGATTTTATGTACATACTAAAAGGTAGGTTAAGTTTTTTTTTTAGTAGACTGTGATAGTTTCTTTATTTCGAATATGACAAACCATAAAAGCTCAGCAATTTAATGGATATTCCTGATAACCTCTAATGGTCAAGCAAAAATTCTCTTGTTCATACTGCTTTAATCATATTGTTTACCACCCCAAAATAGTACACCAAGTCTGTTTTAGGGAAGGGTGAAAAGTATAGGGGTTATTCAAAAAGCACTGAAATTCCACCGGAATTTTGGTGCTCTTTTGTTCCCCATACTTCGGGGAATCAAATTCCCTGTCCCTGCGGTGAATTCGGCATTCACTGCAGAGTCCACAAAGTGCAGGTAAAACCTGCTGCAAAACCACCAAAGTTATCCGATCCGATAACCCGAAAAAACCCAGCTGGAAAACATCAGATCCGATAAGCTGCTGAAAAATCAGAAAAAACAGACGATCTGCCGAACGGTGTAGACCCCCCCCCCCCCCCCAAAATAAACCTGCGACCTTGAAAAGCTGTTTGCAAAAAAACTACTGGACAAAAATGCCTGGAATTAATATATCAGATCCTATAAATAATAATTAAAAGGTCTGTGACAGAGAGAAAAAAACTTCACCGAAAAAAGAGACTTTTTGTGCAGATTTAAAGAATAAACGGTTTAATAGATATTGCATAAGAACAGAAATATTTTTAACTTTGAAACCTATGGGATTCGCCTGATTAAACCTGCTGTATGAAGCCACCGAATATCAGGGCATTTCACTGATATTTCTCTGCTGTTCAGTGGTCTATGAATAGATTAACCATTGCTTCTCTAAGGGAATTTCACTGCTGCCGAAGACCTGCATTTCGCTGACTATTCGCAAGTATTTGGCGAATTGCCAGCTTTTGAATAGCCGAATGGCAGCGAAGTTGCACTGTATGGGGAAATTCACTGTTTGGTGTAATTTTGGGGCCAGATCGGCTTTCTCTCTGAATAACCCTGTATGTGTTTCTATTAATATGACTGAGATTTGGCACCTGATAAATGTACAATCAGCGGAAATGTCACTGTGTATGTGATCTTCACCATCCAGTAAGTAAAGTCACTGAACAGACCCACATAGTGCTGATATTTGTATTTCTCTGAGATTTGGATAGCAGCAACAGACAGTGTGCTCTAATGGCAAATTCCCTGTATATAGCATGTATTGTGAACATGTCTCTGGTGACTGTGATTCAAACATTACATCAAATACTGCTCTCCTGTTTTTATGTCCTGCCCATTACATTTCGTGAAAGATTAAAGACATATAGGGCTCTATTACATTCTTTGCGCAAACGTTAACGCATGCGCAAAAATGCATTAACTCGAGTGGCAAAACCCTTTGTGCAGAACGTCGTATTACAATGTCCGCGCAAAAAATTTGCGTTAACGTCTACCGCGGGTGAACCTGCACGAGCGTACTGTACTGCACGTGTCCTGTACTTAACATTGTGAGCGCAAATGCGTTTGTGCGCTGGTACGTGCATGGTATTACAATCTTAGCGCAAAATTTAACGCACAGCGTTTGCACGCATAATTTTAACGTCTTTGAAAAGCTGGTGGTAACGGCAAATTGTAACAACCTGACCGTACCAAACTGCGGATTCACAACGGAGAACGTCGATGCGCACGTTTGTTTTTTTTTACTAGATCCGTCAAAAATGACGGTCACTACCTTGTCTTCCGTCAAAACGTACGAATGTTGTGCGCAGTCCGCACAAAACTGACGGGCTCGCGTTAAAACGTCTGAATGTTGTGCGCGGTCCGCACAAAAATGACGGACTCACGTTAGAAATTACATTGCGCTTACTGATTTCTGCACGCAACGGTACTTTTTGCGTGTCGGTTTTACGAGCACAATTTCTCGACGGATGAAAAAATGCGCGAGGAATGTAATTCCAGCGCTGATTTACATGTGTTAACGTTTAACGCTAAGCGCAAAAAACACGCGTTTAGCGTTAAGAGTGTAATAGGGCCCATAATATTTGATTTTGGTTACACTGTTGAATTATTTAGTTTTAAGAAATTCTTTCACATCTTCTTTCACCCAGTTTGCTCACTTTTCTTTGTAGTATTTATATTTGAGCGCCCAGGCAATGTATATTGATCACCGTTCATTTCCCAGTCCAGCAGACGATACCAGGCAATGCTGCAGGAAAGGCTAAAGCTTCCAGCGTGGGAAGAAAGAAACACAATCCTGCAACTCCTATCCAAGCATCAGGTTCTGGTTGTGAGTGGAATGACTGGGTAATAAAGCTCTATATAGATTTTTTTTTTCTAATAATCTTTAAGATTCTTTATTGTTTTCCCTTTTTTATTTCTGTTTTTTTGTAAATAATGTGACACGCTGAACAGGTTTCTATTACTTCTATATCAAACACTTCACTTTTTCTGCTTTCTTTATACAAAACTCAATAACTGTATAACGTCGCAGAAGAAGATAAAGTAATTATTTTCTTGTAGTCGCTTCTTTTGATACTATGTTGGATGTTTTTTTTCCTTCGCGGTTACTGATGTCTCCAGAACATTTTGCAGCTTCTAGTGGAAATATTAATAAACATTGTTAGTATTCAGCATCCAGACGTCTGGGTGACTGTGCTCTAAAAAATAATCAGGGTTATTCAAAGAGATTCGAATTGGGGCCGACAGGTAACCGAACACTGAAATTCAGCGTACGGTTACCCTTCCTGGCCATTCAGCTATCCAGAGAGCAGACAGTTTGCAAATCCTGTCGCATTGCCTGCACATACGGTTAGGGATGCACCGATACCACTTTTTTAAGACCGAGTACGAGTACCGATACTTTTATTTTATGTCATGTGACGCTTTCCAATAGGAACAGACCTCATATAAAAATTTATATGAGATTGACCGCAGCTCACATGGATTTGCCCCAGGTCTCATGGATTTGCCCCTAGGTCTCATGGGTTTGCCCCCAGCTCACATGGGTTTGCCCCCAGCTCACATGGGTTTGCCCCCAGCTCACATGGGTTTGCCCCCAGCTCACATGGGTTTGCCCCAGGTCTCATGGATTTGCCCCCAGCTCACATGGATTTGCCCCAGCTCTGATGGATATGTCCCCAGGTCTCATGGATTTGCCCCCAGGTCTCATGGATTTGCCCCCAGGTCTCATGGATTTGCCCCCAGGTCTCATGGATTGGCCCCCAGGTCTCATGGATTGGCCCCCAGGTCTCATGGATTTGCCCGCAGCTCTCATCGATTTACCCCCAAGTCTCATGGATTTACCCCCAGCTCGAACGCTGGGGAAGCTGGCCGTGTGCATGTAAAGCACGCGGCCAGCGTTCCCCTCCATCGCGCCAAATACTCACCCTTCCTGAAGTTCCGGTCTCTGGGCAGTGATGCGGTCACGTGGCCGCCGGGCGCATCTGTGACGCTGCCTCCAGCCGAGAGGCAGCGTCACAGGAGCGCCCAGTGGCCGCGGGAACGCATCACTGCCCAGAGACCGGAACTTCAGGAAGGGTGAGTATTTGGCGCGCCGGAGGGGAACGCTTGCCGCGTGCTTTTCATGCACGCTTCCAGCTTCCCCAGCCCCGCGGATACCGGCAAGCCGGCCCAGCGCCGGCTTCCGGTATCGGCGGGATGTATCGGGCCGTTTGCACGAGTAACAAGTACTTGTGCAAACGGCAATATCGGCCCCGATACCGATACTAGTATCGGTATCGGTGCATCCCTACATACGGTGCCTGTTCGTTGCCCGTTTGAGGGCAGTGAAACCCCCATAGAGAAGCAATGCTTCGTCTATTCAGAGAACACCGATCAGCAGGGAAAAGTTACCGAAATGCCCTGCCATTCGGTGGTTTCATTCGACAGATTTATTCAGGCGAATCCCATAGGCTTCAATGTTAAAAATATTCCCGTTTTAACACAATATCTAATAAACCGTTTAATATTCTGCAGTAAAGAGTCTCTTTATAGATTTTTTTAGGATCTTTCAGGTATTTTTATTGCAAAACTTTTTTCCCTTTTTTTTTTTTTTTTTTTATCGTCTTTTCTTTTTTCTGTAACAGCCCTTTTTATTATCATTCATTGGATCTTATATGTAAATTCCAGACATTTTCACTCAGTTGTTTCTTTGCAAACAGCGTTTGAATTTTCCAACTTTCAAGCATACTGTTTCTTTTTTCACCTCCTTCGTCTGCATGTCGGGGTTTTCCGACGGCTGCTCTGCGCTGTGATCAGCGGCTAGTCAGGTTTCGTCGGCGGGGTTAATCCTGATGTTTTTGCGGGTTTCAAGTGCGTTCGCAGGGTTTTGCAGTGAGTGTTCGTCGGGTTTGCAGCGGCTTTTCCCTGCACTACGACAGCCCTGTGGTGCTTGCTGAATACACCGCAGGGTCGCCAAAATGGGATTGCCGAATCACACCAAATTGAAGAGAACGAAAAGTCACCGAAC